>JAJQOW010001083.1:0-55000 GCA_037975125.1 Latrodectus hesperus | reverse complement strand
TAGGAAACTAATTTCGGCTATCGATAAGCCACCGATAACTCACTAATCATGTCTCAGTATTTACCATAGAAGGATTCATTACAATTTTTAGTAATATCTGGTCAGAAATGTCATGTATTCCATTTCCCAGTGTAACTCAAAGATTGTGTCCCAATTCAGTCAAATTACTCACAACTAATGAAAAAAATTCATAATTCCAGAATAAGATTATTAAATTCGGATTTACAAGTAAGATGAAGTTGTAATTTTTTTACTGCATATGTGCCAATAATAGGCGCTGATATTTACGCGAATTTCGACCTTGTGGTCGAGTTAAAATACTAGTTTTAATCATTAGTTTTAGTACCCAAATTTAATCCCAGTTTTGTAACCATGCTGATTATCTATGTAATTCCCATTTGTAATTGATAATGTTTAGTAAAATTAAGAAAAGCCAAATTTAGGTTCACCAATAGTTGCTTATTACAAATAATAATTTCTAAATCATCCGTACCCGCAAAAGAAATGCACATTGTATTCGTATTTTGTTTTGCTCACCTAGACAACAAATTCATTTTTAATAAAAATAAAGACGATCTTAAAATCATATGCGGCTATATTTGAGGAAACAAATCAATGCGATATAACGATTAAAACACTTCAAATTATATTTTTTGGAACATTCGAAATATTCTTTTGAGAACTTCTAGTTTTACAGAATGGATCAAAGCCTGACAAAGTCACACCCATATTAGATTACCGTAGCCAAAAATGATTTTTATAGCTTCAAATTCTTCTTGGATTTTTAAATTTTTTTCGCAATTTCCTAACGAATTTAGCTGAAAAGTTAAACAACGCTGGGAAAGGCGCAAAGAAAAATGATAAAACCAAAATTAAACAATCCTAGATAATTATTTGAAAGGCGCGAAGAAAAGCTATAAAACAATAATTTAACAATGACAACGCTGAAAGGGAATTCCAAAAGGGCAAAAAAAAAAAAAAAAAAAAACCCACATTTAGGCTGAAAGAGATTTTCTAAAATGCAAGATACAAATGAAATCCTTTTAGTCCACTCAAACACAGAAGCTAAATTAATACTACAAGTGAGAACACTGGATTTTTCAATCGCTAAAAAGTTATCACAAGTTGTTGAACACAAATCACAACTTTTATTATTATCATTATTTATTTTAAGAAAATTTTCACCGACCGGACGGAATCATGAAGTTAACTTGCAGCATATGTTGCTAGAAAAATCTTTTGACACATACTTGAAGCAAGATATTTCATCCTGTTTAATGACCACAGATAAATATGAAAATGCTCGGATAAATATTCACCAATACAAACAATAGAGTTTTTATTTTTCAGTTCACGACTGACTATCCCCCATATAAATGGGTCATTAAACATTGCAATTGATACGCTTTCTCAAATCACTAGCAGTGCAATGCCAAATCCTGTTAATTATGAGTAAATTTCGGAAGAACGGACAAATGATTCAGAAATAAAAATAATTAAATTCAATTTTTAATAATCAATATAATTACCTGTTACAGATTTTACAAACGTTTCACAAAACAAATGAATATCTTTCATGATGGTGCTTTTTTTTTAAGCTTATCAAAATAACTGCTATCTTTTGTGTCCCATAGACATCTTTGTATCTACATGATTTAGAAAATTAATTAATTTACAAAAAGATTACAGATTCTTTAAAATTTATTAAATATACTTACTCCTGTATTGATCTATTAAAAATTCCTCATCATCGAATGAAAATTTAATAAATTTATTTGAAGCCATTTTCACGAGATACGCACAAAAACGAGGTAAAAACACAAATGAAATTCGCGGTGCCGCTGGTGCCGTACCATTTTTTCTAACTCGCTGAAAAACTTAAAAGTTCTCTTGGAACGCCCATTTTGTGACACTTTCTGACATCACTTATTCTCCAGAGTTTTGCCGGCGTCAGTTCTCCGGCGAATTCTTCTAAATTTGCACTCAGCCTAATTAAATAAGAACCTTCGCCAAAAAGCAAAACCCGCCAAAAGGCAGAGTCCGTGACAGCAGACTCTGAGGCTACTGCCACGCCGTTAAATGTCACTGTTACCCCTGAACGTTTTTTGTCTGTTCAGAGGAATTAAGTTTCGCTTTCTTCCATTTACTTTTGCGTATTAAAATTTTAAATAAATTTTGTATTTCGATGGAAATTTTATTATTTTGTAAATAAGTTAGGTTTCATTTGCATTTTATAGGTCACCGGAATTAATTTTATTTGGTGCAATAACATTAAGTTAAAATTTTCAAATATTTTATTTTTACCGTTTTTAATACTCATAATTTATAATTAAAATTTCGTTGCTTTTATTGATTTTAGTCACTGGTAAAAGACCGGATACTAAACTGCATTTTATCATAAATCTTTAATTATTTCTTAAACTAATGAATTTCAATGGTATATTTTTGTTATTTATTTATTTATTTTATTACATTACATATATTCAGACTTGTATGCTTGATTCTTGAGATCCGCTTGTAAGTCTTCGTCGATAATAGGACAAATAGCACAATGACAGATGTACAACCACAGAAGAATAACGAAGAAAACACCCAGGGCCACGGTGGGAATCGAACCCACACTCCTACGCTCTCAAGCGATTAGCGGTGATGCTTTAGACCACTCAGCCACGGAGCGCCCATTTTTGTTATTTTATCAAAATTATAACGTCTGTAAGAATGTATACCAACTACGGTTACAATTTACCTTAAAGCCACGACTTTGGTAAAATTCTAGGCAAAACTAATCGGCAAGGATGAGATAAATTTTTCTACTTCTTTTTCAAAAATCCAAGAAAACCAACAAATAATGACGCCAAATGAAGCCAATAACAAAAGAGCAAAATAAAGACAATTTATAGAATTTGAAGTTGAAATTTTTCCAAAATCCTAATTTCATGTATAATAATTGGATATTGCATTATAATTTGATCTGATGTAATTGGGGCTAATAAGAAATTCAAAAGTATCTATATTTTTAAAAAGAAACTAAAGGAAATAAATTATTAAAAGAAAAAAAAGGTTTTGAAAGTATGTGTGTTGTAATCTACTCAATCGTAATTTTCTTTATAAAATTGTTAAGTGTTGTAATCTACTCAACTTTATAAAGCACTCATTTTGAAGTTGTTGACATAAGCATGTTACATTAATTTGAGTATTGTCATGACTGTAAAATCCGCGAAACAAAATAAACTGGGAGAAATATCAATGAATGGGGGTCGTTCAATGTTTTCAATTTCTTTTTGTGTAATTATAAATTTCAACTCTGAATGTAGCAGTTTGAAATTTATTTAAAATTATAATAAATGAAAGTCGTGTAATTTCTGCCCTAGTTGTACTTAGTTAACATTTGTAATCTTTGCCGCTAAAAAAATACTTTATTTGTATTAAAAAAATTACTCTTAAGCTGTTATAAGAGGAAAGTAAGTATGGCTAAAGTTCCTGTTTAAATATTTGTAAACAAATAAGATGATTTAAAGAACTAGTAGGACCAGAGGAACCCCTCTATTTATAAATTTTTAGCTTTTAATAATTTTTAAGACAAGGTTAGACAAACTTTTAAAACGAAACTTCTATGTTTCTTTAATAATTAAATGAAAAAATTAATTATTTTTTAACTGCACATTAGATGCATTTTTTCTTCTGTACTGAACACATGCTTTATTTCCCACCTTACATTAACACATTTGTCATAAATTTTTTACTTATTTTCTCTACAGTTTTAATTTAAAATCTGCTGTGCAACTTACATTTTCACAAGCACATGATGATTAATGAACCTGACTATTTTCAGAATGAAACAGCTTAGAGCAAGACAAAATGCGATAAGGTAGTAGCAACTGTAATATCTTTCTGATGAATTAAATGCATTCTTGAACATGATTGGACAAAACTGATTATAGCTGAAATAAGTCAACCAAGTTGTGATAAAACTTATTATTTATTTTTTAAAATATAAACAGTATTTCTTTCAAAACTTTATTGTGAATTTCTGATAGAAAATGATTTTTTTATCAGATTATCTACGTTGGTGTATTTAATCAATAACCTGGATACATGCTGTTAACATGAAAGAAACTTCATTATTTAAAGCGAAATCTTTTAGGGTCCTTTAAATTTTAATGACAGTAAAATCTCAAGTTCTGAATGACTAAATTCAAAATTAAATAATGTAACATCAAAAATATAGAGTTTTGAATTAAGTCTTGATGCAATATATTTTGATTGTCAATAGATTTGAGAGCAAAGGACTTCTCTTAAGCAGTCCTTTGCCAAAGGCTTTCTATATCCTGGTGCATATATCTATAAAGACTAAAAGATGATGAAATTCAGTACAGTACGATAGAAAAAGATATTTGTAACAATATGTGACAAACATTTCAAACAATATTTATAAGGAAAGAAATTTATCAAGCAAATCTTTGTTTTGCACTCAATGCAATATCTAACTTCTAATTGGTCTTATAATTCATTTGTCTTGTGTTAGTCAATGATTTTTTATAAACTCTTTTATCAAAGACATTTAACTTCTTTCATAAATTGTATTACTTATTTTATTATCATAATTAATGTGTGTAAAATATGTATATCACAGGGACGTTTAACTATGTGGTTAAGATTTAATAAATTGAAATAGTATTTGTAAATAACTTTTTATGTATATTTAAATGGATTTGTAATTTTAAATTAAGTTAAAATTATATTTAATTACAAAACAAAACCATGCATTTTCATATTCAATCTAGGAAGAAAAATAATAAATATTATATTATAATGAACATTAAAAAATGATTACTTATTTAAATTCAAAAGATTTGCAAAAACTGTGAGGGCAGTTTGATAAATTCACAACTTTGACATGGAAAATTCCATAACTAAACCAAAATGCATTTTATTTTTTGATATAATTTTCTATAAATTAAATTAGTAAAAATAAAAATTATTTTTTAATCCTTTTAAAATTAATATTTCTGAAACTTAATAAATCAGAATAACCATGTTTAATTATTGTTATTCATTATTCTAGATAGTCAATATGGATTGTCTTTAGAGTCCTAAAAGACTGGCTTTTTGGCCAATAGAATACTGTTTTTTGAGCAGATTCCTTAGAAATTCACTGCATAGATTGTTCTTTTATTTTTAGTGTTTAATAATATATCCAATTTATATGATCTGTAACATAACATTGCAAAAATTTGCTTGGACTGGGATTGAATTTGTCTAAACGCTGCTTTAAAATGGTTTCATAGGCAGAAGATACGTTTAATCGTAGGCTTCACAACTGGGCACTACTATTTCAGAAAACATCTCCATAAAATGGGACTGTTTCAGCAAGATCCTATCTGCAGGAAATGTCATATGCAAGAGGAAACGGCCAAGCATATCATTTATGAATGCGAGGCTCTTGCCCTCCCTAGATTAACCTCTTTAGGCATCATCCATACTAGAGAGTTACACCTAGATTCCATTAAAGGGTTATCAGACTTTATTAATAAAGTGGGTGATCCGAGCAAATGGAACTAAGAAACATTGGGTTTGGAGTTAACAGTACAAAATGCTGATAAAAGCAGAGGTGCTCAATGACATACAAACCCAACTCTAAGAAGAAGAAGAAGAAAATGGTTTCATGAGTCTAATTTTGATCCACTTTCACTTATCTTACTGATACCTAATTTTTTTAACCTAATTTTTCATGCAAAATATTGAATACATGTTATCTTGATAAGTTTACTGTCATAGCTATTTCACATACTTCAATATGGTTGCCATTTTAACATGTCATGGATTTTGATGGCAATTCCAAAATGCTACGCATCTCTTGAGCTTGTATAAACAAAACAAAATTTTGTAAACCAGCCGTGAATGGTGATTGAACAGTCCCCATAATATTTTTTTCTCTTTTTTCAGTTTAAGTAATTATTTTTCTGCTGGTAAAGCTTTATCTGCTAATAAAGCTAAAGTAAAGTTTTATCTGCTAGTAAAGCTTTATGAAAAAATTAATTCTTTTTTCCTCATAATCAAAACATATTAATTATTTTTTTTTAATTTAAGAAAACACTAAGTATTTAAAATAATCTGCAAATTTCACAAATATTGCACAGTTAAAAAAATTAAACACATAATAAAAGTGCAATAAAAGCAGTATCTTTTTAGTCATAGACCGGCTTAAGATGCTCTCATTTATCCAACTACTCAATATTACCAATTTATTTGATTCTTATAAAAGTTAGATAATCTTTCATGTAATTGGATCAATCAAATGTTTTCTTTGAACAAAACGTTTTAAATTTTGTGTCAGAATTCTTATTTTAATCTTAGTATCCAGCTAGGACAGAAATTCTTAAACTTTACGAATTACATAAAAAGATACTTTTTAGCCACTTACATATTATCCTGGCAATTATTATAGCCAAAAAAGGTCATCAATTGGTGCAAGTTTTAAATAATTGTTCAAAATATATAGGAAAGAATAGAGAAGCTAGTATCTTCACTGAAACAAAGAAATAAATATATTTACACAGCACTAAATTTCATCATTTAAAGACATGTTTTTTTGCAAAAATTGTTGAAGAGTAATGCATTTGTGTATCTTTTTTTTACTATACAATTGTTAAGTGAAATCTTAAAATTTATATTTTGATATAATAAATTACAAAGTTTTTATCTAAAAACAATGAAATCATTGAAATGAATTTATTAAACTTATACCTCCTTACACAAATTTTCTTACAATTCTAAAATTCAGTAATTTTTAAATTGGAATTATGAAATGGAATTTTAATTAATATAATAATAAGCTTGTTATTTTATAATTATGTTACATAATTTCCTTTCCTTTTTCTTTTTGTAGCAAATTTAATTCTATTTTGGGTTAAAATGAGCATTTCAGTCACAGCTCGCCTAACACAAAAAGTCGCCAAATGTGGTAAAATTTGGTGATTTTTTCCTTGCCAAATTAATTCACCAAAAGTAATTCATTGTAAAACGTATCGTCAAATGTAGTGTCCGTGCACATGCGTGAACTGCAAGCTTACAATTCAAATTTTCACTTTGGCTTTTTAACTGTATGTAATAGCACACATAAGACAAACCTTCCTTTTATATTTTTGTAATTTAAGCTCACCTATATATCATGGATCGAAATGGAATCTGTGAACTTATGATAAGTAAAGCTTTTGTTATTTTATTGCATAGATAAATCAAATATATCTTCCTCAGAATTTTGATTCTGTCATAGAAGAAAAATGAAAGTAAGAATTTTATTCAAATTATTTTCTGCAGGCATAAAATTCCTATAATTGTATTTTAAGCATTTAAATTTTCAATAATAAATGAAAGTACAAAATTGTTCTATTTTCCAAATTCCTAGAATAGTAATTAAATTTTCAATACTAAAAAAAACTACACAATTGTCATATTTTTCAAATTTTTTAATATTCTTTTCTGTAATGTTTTTCCATTATTCTGCTATTGGCTTCATTAAATAACAATTTTAAAAATTTATTCCAGATTTGTTTTCTTATTTAATAGTTATTGGAAAAATTCCTAAAATTAATAAATTTCATGAAACGATAATTTTGCATAAACCATATTTTTCTCCTAATTAAAGTTTAATTTTCAGTGTAAATGTTCACTGCGATAATATTGCATAAAATTGTTAAACAAAATTTGAAAATCTTTTCATTTATGTGCTAATGATTTGCAAAATTCTATCTAATGATTAGATTTATCAAAATTATTTATTAAATATATAAAAAAATTCATTTAATAATTCCAAAATTCTTCATTTTATTTATTTTTAACTAGGTGTTATGAAATGTAGTTTTCTTTAAGATAGTTTTATTATTTACTTTAATATTTTTATTATTTTATTTCATATTTCCTTCAATTTTAACTCTGAAATATTTTTAAATAAAATATTTAAATCGGTTCTTACTATGATTACTGTATAATTATTTATCATTAGATTTAGCAATTTGAAATCTGGAAAAACCCTGATTTCTTATTTGGTTGTTATTCTTTTCAAACAGTTGATTAGTGCCCATCGGTGGTTGATAATCAAATTATAATACCTGTGTCTCTAATACTTGACAAGAAATTTTTTACTGACTGATGAGGCTGTGATTGTAGTGTTCATTTTAAACCATTTTTGTTTAAAATAATATTTTCACAAAAACCTCTTAATACAATTATGATATACTTGTAAGTTGTTAGGATTACTAATTTACAAATGCAGGCATCTTTCTTCCAGATTTTTTATGTGGTCTTACCCTTTAGAAAGAACCAGTTGGTACCCATTAGGTTTGCTATCCAAATTAAAAACATTTAATCCTCAGTTTAGCAGAAAATTTATCACCAAATATCGCTACTCTGACCATAATGTTCATTTTTAGCAATTCAAGATTATATTTTACATTTTTATATATTTCAAATCATTTAAATACAGTGTGGATAATATTTAACCTATTGTGATATAGAGGAATTGTATTCCAAGCAAAAATTTTTATTACTGAAGCAAGAAAGAGAATGTACTTGAATTAAGGTAAAAATATGATATTATGACCCTAGACATTTCCTTCTATTTCTTTATGTCAAAGTAGTAGTTGATTGATGCTTTGCCTTTTGTTCAATAGTTTAAGTATATTTATCACCTCAGTTTTGAATATTTGCTATGATTCAGAATCCATTATAAACTGCAGATCCTTCATGTGTTGAAAACAAACATTGAGTGGCAAATCAACAATTTTTACTTCTTAACCATTTATAAAATAATGCCATAAAGTTAATTGCCTATGATTTAATAAATGTATGTTAAAAAATAAAAATATATTAAAATAGAAAATAGCATCACTTATTTATACCACACTAACATAAATATTTTTCACGATTCATTTTTAATTTATGAAACTTAAATGATCTTTTAAAAAGCTATAATGCAATACAGTATTAATCAGCCAGTGATACTAAATCAATAAAATTTAGAGATTGTTGATTTTTCTTTGTTTTTAATAAAACATGGTACAATTCTTTAAAAAAATCATATTGTTACAAGATACTATATAAATTTAAATAAGCAGTATTATGTATTATAAAAGAATGATACTATTCACATTATCAATATATATGCATAAAATTGATAATATTATTTTTATGATTTAAAATATACAGCTTATTAAATTTTAAGTAATTAATTGCATAAAACACATACTTGGAATTATAAACAATGCATGGCAAAATAATATGTAATTTTACAAAAAATAAATAAATAAAATTAATATAGAATTTTTTTTTTTTTTTTTTGCAGCTTGCAAGATAAAAAAAAATTTATCTTCACTTAAAATATAAAAAAATTATACTTTAAAGATGGAAATTTTTTAAAAAAATTCAGACTTATTCACTGAGCTGGAAATTTGTATTTCAAATTTAAAACTATTTACATTATAACTTTCAAATTTGCCATACTTTACTTTTATAATGAAACAATGAACCATTAAATAAATATATCCCAAAAGATGCAAGGTTTTAAATCCAATATGAAAACTGAAATCAAATCTTGCCTTCCCACCCCCAAATAATTTATAAGAAAAGAAGATACTATATTTTTTTCCATTTTTGAAACATGTTTCATTCTTAATTCACATTCTATTAATATCTAAACCAGTTATTCAATGTAATTAAAATTTTTAGTTTTCACTCTTGATTACATCAAAGTGATCTTTATAGATATTTATTATAAATGATAGCAATCTTCATGCACTTTCTAAAATTTGCCATATCAAAGAAATTGCATTAAGAAACAAATAATATTTATGTCAAAATTGAAATATCTTTATTAAAATAAGTATACTATTATATTGTTCAGAAATGGAAAACTTGTAAAATGTTTAAATATTTTCATTTGTGAAAAAATATTCAATATTATTTTATAACTTTTCCAAAAGAGAAAAAATTAATCTATGTTTCATATATATTCTTAACTACCAGTTTATAGTTTTGCCTATCATTCTATTTTGTTTATTGTTTCTATCATTATGTTATTTAAAAAACTATTTTTTTCATGCAAATAATTTTTTTTATTAGAAACAAGATGGAATTTGCTGATTACATCAAAGCTCCAAACACAGAAGGAGTTACTCTTCACAGACCTTTTCACCCACCTCTTGAAGGCACTCTTTGCATAACAGGACATCATTTCATTTTGTCTTCGCGGTCAAAACATGAAGAGCTATGGGTAATTTGTGTTTTAAGTTCACCATTAAAATTCATTACATTCATTTACTGATTTTCTTATACACAATCCCACATAGAAAATACAAAATCATAAAATATAGGATTGAATGTAATGAAAATTAATATGCAAGCAGAGTATCCTTGTGTAAATTTTATTTATTTAGGAAAAGATAAATTTATACATTGAAAAAAATGCAGAATTGTCAGCATGAAGTATGGGCTTCTTTCACAGTGATGCAACCAGATATTCTGTGAGATAAACTCGATTAATATTCAAATATTATCCTGAAAAGTTAAGTCATATGAAAATCCATATGATTTGGACTTGTCTACACAATTTATCCTTTGTCAGATACTGGGACACATTAAACAAATGTTATATAATCACATTTTAGATATACTTTGTCAGTGAAGATCAGGTAATGTCATAGATGGAAACAATTTTATATGCCATAAATATGTATTGTCACATTCAAGACTTGTGTGGTGATCAGTACCTTGTGCAACATCATATTGTCCTTCCGAAAAATGCCGTTTTGCAAAAGGTAAAATAACACAATAAGCAACAGCCAAATGAGATATTGATCAGGGGCAACACCTGATCGATATCATTTGGCTGTTATTTCTCTGAATATTCCTCATTCCAAGAACTATGGCATTCAACATTAATAGTTGAATTAGCTTTATCTCTTAACAGTCAAGACTCTCATTCAGTGAATGTCATTAGTGAAACAAAGCCAATACTTCTTGTATCCTACATTGTGCAATTAAGTTGTCCAAGTTTCTTATCAATGACACTATTGCAATTTTTTACTTTGGTGCTTTGCCATTAATGGTAGTCTTTGTAAAGAATAATTTGTCTTAAATATCTTTCAGCTAATGATTTTGAAATTGTTTTTAACATTGGCTTATCCAGAACTCATTGCACAGAAAGTCAGCAGAAGTTACTTCTGGAATCATTACAACCTTCCTTTGGATTTGTTGATCTGTAAACTTTATTGTTCATTTAAAAGAACTCAGTTTTTTAGCAATTCTCAATCTTGTTCATTCATCAATCTAGTCAAATTCTATGCCAATTGGAGGCATCTATATGGATTTGACATTGATAAAATGGAAAGACAAACCATATGCAAGTCAAAAATTTGACTTCTAAAAAAATCCCATTACCAGTACTACATTCAATTCCATTGTTTATTTACTTCTTCATCCACACCTATCACTTGTGGTTTTCAACTTCCCAAAATATTGTATTTCCTAAGCTGCAAATACATTAGACTATTGACTTATCTGCTATTTCTTGGTCTTTTATTTATCTACTCAGTGCCAACTGAATGGTTAGTAATCTGTGGCCTGGTATAGTTAGTTTGAGTACTTCTCTGTTAGGGCATGATTATTTGTAGTGATTCAGAATCCACTTTGAACTGTAGGTTTTGATCTATAAATAACTCTTATGTGCAAAAAAGGATCATTGAGCAACAAACATTTCCCTTTTGTTTTGCACTACAATCACATGCTTATTGCTTATTTGCTTTTTAAATGACTTTCAGGACATGTTTTGTTAGATATTTTGTGAAATTAGAATATTTGGGCAACTAACTTCAATACTACAACCTACTTCAAATACTACACAAATTCATCGTGTAGTATTTTTTATGTCAAGCAGTTTACATGTCAGTTAAGAATTTTTCAGTAATTGTATTCCATTAATGAAAATAAATTAATGTAGCTATATTGCACTGCTTTAATGATTTTACTATATAATTTATAGAGATAACTTAATATTTATATTCTTTTTATAATTATCAATTTTTATATATTTTTATGTTTAAATTTTTACTATCAATTTTTATATTTAAATTTCATTCTTGTTTGGGCATGGATGTTACTTTCTCTCTGTGTTTCTCTGTCCTTTCTTCTGAGATGATGTATGAATGTGGTCCCCCCTGTAAATAGGTTTGTTTTAGTATGGTGTGGGTAATGCTACTTGCTACCATGACTTAGTTTACAGGTACCCATTGGGTAACGACAAATGAGTGGCAGTTTTTGGCCTTGTTTTGGCAAAGGGTTAGTTACTCAGTACCAGCTGTTAAAAAAGTAAATAAATGTTTAAATTCTTCATTGTCTTATTTTGCTCTTGATTTTTTTTAACCATTATATAAACTTTAGTATTCTAACATATTATTTTGTAGTGGTTCGGAATCCACTTTAAACCGTCGGTCCCGGTCTAATTAGCCCTTGTGTGTAAAAAATGACCGTTGAGCAACAAGCAAACCAAACTAGTGGTGATTTTTTCATTTCTCATAGAAGGGTTTAAGCATTGATGCCAATCCTATATTAATAATAAGCATGATAAAATAATTGAATTTCATAAATTAAATAAAAAAAATAGTATTTTTCTTCATTTTGTGTTTTATATATTTTATTCTAAATAAACCAGTTGTTTATATGGAATTAAAAAATTTTCTTGTTTCTAAAATTTTCAGTGTTACCTTTTTTTTTTTTTTTTTGCAATAGTTTAGTGTGTTATATAATATTTCACACAACAAGGTATTTACAAGGAAACTATGTACTGTATTGTCAGAGTATACGTGGAACACCAAATAGTGCTAGACTATGTTTAAACAGATGCTGCCATTAACCTATTATAGGATACACATAGGATTTCTCTATGGTACATTGAAATTCCTAATCCAATACTGGTAAAAAATGTATTGTGTAAGATGATATATTGATTCATTATAGCATAGCAGCACTGTTATATCAAATCTAGATCAATAAATTGACATATTAAAATAATATCACAATTTTTGTGCTTTTATTTGCCTATATTACAGCTTAAAGTAAATCAGAACTGGAAATTGTTGATATCATGTACTGTATCAGACTTTAAAAAATATATGTATATTGTTTTGATGCAACAAAATGAACATTTTAACAACTCAAAACAGTTGTAAGGCATTGAAACATATGCTACAGAATAGAATGCTTATCATGTGGATTTTTCTAAGACTGTAAAACAATTAATTAATTTAATTATTCCAAAGGAGGAAATCCCAAAACAGATCCCATTATAGATGTGCATGCAGAAAGCGTAAATACAATATTTATCTTGTTTTTTTTTTTTTTTTTTTTTTTTTTGAAAAGTAGTTTGGATTAATCCCAACATTTTCCATCCCAAAAAACACGCTCCAACCATTAAATCATTTTAAAAAATTTTTCTTAGTTTAGCTTAGTTCGCTTTTGTTTTGCCTTACCAGGATACTGCTATCCTATTTCTTTTATCTTTGCACTGCTTATGCAATTATAACTTTGATATTATGCTATTATGTTGTATCTATATTTACATTTGTAATTATTTTTTGTTGGATTAAAACTTAAATGCACTATTGATTCACATGTCCATTCATCAAAAGGGGCATACCACAAATGTTTAAAAGCAGCAGAGGTTTGGAGAATCATGCAGCTTGCATGTTAATAGACAACCAATGTCCAGTAATGTAAATTGTTATATATATTTTCTATTGCTTTAAATTGTTATTACATATATTATATGGTGTATCAATTATTAAATTATTTCTTTAAGTAACAATGAATTTTATTTTTAACTGGAATATTTTTCTTCATTTTGTCTATTATTAAAATTTGAGCTTATGTGAAACACAAAATGAAGAAAAATACAATTTTTATTTAATGTTGCTTTAATTTAATAATTTTTTTCCTTGTTCAGTCCAATCTAACAAGAATTTGCACTTATAGCTTTTTCACTTTTTATACTTATTTTTCTCTTAAATATTTTATACTTTCTATTTTCTGTAAAAAATTGAGAGTTTTGGTTTGTTTGTTAGGTCTTATAAAGTCATTTAAATTTTACAGTATGAAAGTGCACAGTTTCACAGTTCTGTTTGAATTTTCAGCTAAGCTTTTCTTTAATTTTATTAATACATTATTAACTTCACAATCTTTTTCAATGCTTTTGTCTGTAAAATTTATTTTTATTTATTTTTTAATGCATTTATTAAATTTTCTAAGACAAATTATTTCTATTTATAATTTTTGATCATCCCAATAACCATATTAACATAGCCTTTTTGTAAATACAATGAATAAATTAAGAGCAGAGTTATAAATGAATGATTTATAATTTAATTACATTAATTTATTTAATCAAAGTCCAATGTTGCATTATTCCTTCCCATCATTATTTTCAGGCAATTTTATCCTTAAATGTGTTAAACAAAAATCCTATTTTGTTATGCTGTACATTATTGTATAAAAAGTTTCACAATTTTATTTATGAAAGAAAAAATATATATAATGCTATGCACTAAAAGTTTATTGCTTTATAAAAGGTTTTGCAAATTTCTTAATGTTAGAGAGAAACTGAGTTACATAATATTATATATTGTCTTAATACTTTCTTAATGTTCTTAAGTATCAGAAAAACTTTTCATTTGCATAAATTTACAATATTAAATAATAAAACAAATTTATTATAATTAAAATTGAAAATCAATGAAAAATTTAAAAATGCTAATGTTAAATTTATAACTAAAATAAGTAAGAAATAACAAATTAATAAACTAATACATGTGAAACACTCATTCTTTTATGAATTTAGTCCTCAATATACTAAACATCCCTTGAATATATCTTTTTGAATTATTGTGTAGATGTTGCACCGAATGGTTGATTGCATTGAAAAAAAGCTTAGCTTCTGTACTGGTACAATTATTCTGAAATGTAAGGATTTTAGAATTCTGCAGCTGGATATACAAGGCATAGAAGAATGCAATAATGTGGCTGCCTCTATAGAATATTTGATGAGTTTAGGTAAGATACATATTTGATATATTAAAAATTATAGGATATTATAAGAATATTGTTGATTTTTAAAGTGCAATTTTGACAATCTTATTTCTTTTAATACAAATTGTTTTCAAGAAAAGTTGTTTTGCTCCCTATAGAAAAATTTATTTCATGAAAATTTTATGAAAACTTAAAATTTAATTTTTTTACTTTTATAAAGGTTTATTTCCTGTACCTTATGGATTTGTTTGAATTTTAACTACAATATTGTCGAAGACCACAAAACCCCTTCAAAATAATTAATTTTTTTGGTTCTGAATTTGTAATTTTTCTATTTATTTGACTTAAGTTTAATATTTCTTGTTTTCTCTGCAAAATTTTAGTTAGCTTTTTCTTGGCTGACATTTTAATTTTAGCTTTTTCTTGACCAATTCCAAAATGATTTAAATGAGTTGTAATAAAATAATTCTTACATTGATAAATATTTATAAATATCCCCCACAACACAAATATGTCTATGGGACGTCCACTGGACATCATTTAGACGATCCACCATGCTTCAGTAGGCATCCATAAATGAGCCAGTGGATTAGCCGTTGACAGTCCAGCAGACATCCACAGGATGTCTAATGAATGCCCACAGATAGCTTCTAATCTACATTTTTTGGACATGACGTCACGAATCTGACACATGAGCTTCCTATCATATGCTACTGTTTTTTATGAATGGCCATTTCTTGTGCAGTTATTAACATTTTGATAGTCTCTTGAAAATCCCATATTCAACTGAATTGGCTAAATAAAAACTACTTAATATTCAAAAACATTCACTTTCAGTTTGCTTCCTAAATTTCAACATTAAAAATAGATCTAATTTTAAAAAATTAATTTTATTAACATAACAAACTTATTTCCTGTCAAGGAAATTTTTCAGATGAATTTTATTTAAATTTCTCCTCATCTTAAAGAAATAAAAATGAATACATTTCCCACATAAAGTAATTTTATTTTATATTAAAGTCAATTCACTAATCATTTCAATAATTTTATATTCTAATTAAAAATAATTTATTATGAAAATACTATTTTTCAAGTTAAAAATGTCTATAATATAAAATATACTAAACAAAAACTTGTGTTAATAATTTTATATCTATAATATAAAAATTTCTGGCTATTTTTAAATTATGTATAATATATAGTATCAATTATTTAAAATATCTTTTGTAAATTAGACATTCACTTTTAATTAGACAATCACTTTTTTTCCCCATCAAACTAGAAAAAACAGTAAATCAATTTACAAGAAAACTGCATGTGAATATTCTATCTTTGAGCAGTATCAAATTTTAAAATGCAAGTTTCAAGTGATAAATGTTAAAATTTTATGTATTAATTACAATTGGATCTATATTTTTAATGTTAAACTTATTAAGCAAATTAAAAATCATTATTTTTGAATATTAAGGACATTTAGTTTTTATTTAGCAAATTCAAGTGAATGAATGATTTTCAAGTGACTGACAAAATATTAATAATTGCACAAGAATATATATATATGGGCTAAATTTTCTATTCATTCGATTTTATTTCATAGCAATTTAAAAGTTTATTATTTTCATAAGTTACAGTTACAAAAGCTTAGAGGCCATTTTAATATTTTAAGATAACTAGAAATATCATACATTTCAATGGCAGAAATGTGTTGAAAGTAAAGTTTGCAAAATTGCTCAAAATATGCCCAATAGAATATGTTGATATAATAAAGAGAAAGTAAATTGAGAAAACACAGAAAGGAGTTTTATAAAACTATTAGGTTGTCCACAAAGTTATTTCGTTTTTATAAAAATGAGAAACGTATAGCGAATAAATATTTAATTGAATTGTATATTGTCAATTCTAGTGTAAGCATTTTTGCCATCTTTCTGGTAGTAGCATGATTTCACACTTTCAAAATGGTTGGTTTTTACTAGCAAAAAACTGATCCAGTAGGGCAAAACAAAATTACTTTCCGAACAACCCAATAGTAAAATCAAAACACAAAGTTGATTGCATCAAAGATTAGATTAACATAAAATATGAAAATTAGAAAAAGCGAATTAAGTAAAACATTTAACTACCAATTTAGCAGGAAAATATTCAAAATTCTATTTTAAAGTATGAAATTAATGTGTTTAAGAAAATTAAACTTTTATAGTGTTACATATAAATGAAGCATTTTATTATAATAGAATGTGTTCTTCATTGTGAATTCAAAACATCATATGAATAAAACATTTTATTATGCAATTTTATAAAATTTCATTCAGAAATCAGAAAATCTTATGGATGGCGTAAAAATTTTTTAATACAAGTACATCAATAGAATTGGCCAAAACAGTATTCCATCTTGTTGCATCTATAAGCTTACTAAGACGTCTATAATCTTACAAAGGTGTCTGTAATCAATACAAAGTCTGTGGGAATTATCTTTTTTCTTAAATAATACTACAGGTGAAGAGATATTGGAAGAACTACTACGAATTATTCCTTTAGCTAACCATTCTTCAATTTGAGTTTTAACTATTTTTTTCTCAAAAGGTTGTAGTCTTTAAGGGAAAGAACAAATGAGGTTTTCTTCAGTTAAAATAATTTTCATCTTAACATCAACAGTTTTAATTTTATTTGGAACGTAATTTTTTATTAATGAATGTATTTCAGAACACAATGATTTATCCTTAATATGACTTAAATCAATTTCTGATTCATCTTTAAGATTTACAAAATTAATTAAGAAATTATCTGCTTCGTTCCTGTGTGTTAGTGTGAAATGATACTCTATTGGTTGAAACTATTAAAGTACCTTGGTTAATGTCAGTTCCTACAATTAAATCAAAACTTAGAATCATCATTTGTAACAAAAATATTTGTATTAACTTTTGAATTATCAATTTCATTCCTAAACCAGTCAACAAAATATTAGATGATTGTAAATTAACAGTATCTTTAATTTCATTAAATAAACTCTTTTTCAAAATGGTTTTCTGACTTCCAGTATCAATTAATGAAGTTATATTCAAAGTACCAATTTTAACATCCTTAAGAATTAAATTTTAATAATTGATCACATTTATTTTCGGTTGATCATCAAAAGAACTTGTTTCTTTTGATTTCGGACATTCCAAAGCCTTATGCCCAAGAGATTGACATGCAAAACACTTTAAACCCTTATCTTTATGTATACAATATTTAGAAATATGTGAACGAGAACCATAGTTATAAGACTCTTATTTCTTGAATCAAAATTGCCATCAAATTTTACTTTATTCTTATTCATATTTTCATACTTAGAATTAAATTTATCATTTTATTCATATTTTGAAATATATTTATCATTACCATTATATTTTGATTTATTTTTATCAAAAGAATAAGATCTAAAATTTGCTTCATGTTTTATTTACATTTTATCAAAAACATATTTACTCTTTACTGAATCACTTTTCATTATTTCATACACTTTAAGTTTATTTTTAAATTCTGTCAAGTTTTTGCATTTATATAAAATAATTTTATTTTCATGTTTATCATTAAGTCCTTATTCCAGATAATTTATTAATGCCGCATCATCAATTTTTCCTGAGTGACAGAGCTCTTTCATTTTTAAAAAATATTCCTGAATGGATTCTGAATCTTTCATTTTCCTTTTACTTAGTAATTTGTTAAAATTAGCTGAATTTATTTCAATAGAAAATTCATTGATTAAGGCATCTTTTCATTTTTTCCTCAAGTTTATTTCCAACTCTATTCTAACAAATAATATATTTCCACCAAGTGATCTTTTAGCAAAAATAAACTTTCTGATAAATCTGATAAATGGAACAGTTTTGATACATTTTCTAAACTTTCTCTCCAGTTATTAATGTTTTCATGCGACTCAGCATTAAATTTGGTAATTGTTCTTTCAATATCAGAATAATTGATATAAATATTTTGAGAATCTTTCTTTTTACTAAGTTCATTACCAATATCACTCATATTTACTGAATTATTTTTGTTTCCACATTGCATTGGAGAATCTGCTTTGCTTTCATTTTTGTTTGTTTCTTCTACTTCTGATTTCGACGCCGAGCTGGCAGCCGAATGGTTAGCGCTCTTGCCTTCGGTTCAACAGTTTGTGGGTTCGAATCCCACCTTGGGCATGGGTGTTTGTAGTGG
This sequence comes from Latrodectus hesperus, assembly GCA_037975125.1. NCBI lineage: Eukaryota > Metazoa > Arthropoda > Arachnida > Araneae > Theridiidae > Latrodectus > Latrodectus hesperus. The sequence goes on along the minus strand of JAJQOW010001083.1, from coordinate 35,728 downwards.
TTCGGAATCCACTTTAAACCGTAAGTCCCGGTCTAATTAGCCCTCGTGTGCAAAAAATGACCGTTGAGTGACAAACAAACAAACATTCTGATTTCGACAGACAGTTGTCGCTCATTCCCTTAGCTAAAGAGTTCAAAGAACACAATTGCTCGAGCATTTTTCCTATTTCAGATTTTTTTTCCTTCAAAAGAAATATTTAAGATATTAAAAATTGTTATTAATTCGTTCAAAGAAAGATTATCTTCTATAGATTTTAATTTCTTTTTAAATTCTTGACTTTCAATAGCAAAATTAAAACCAGAAAACTCTCTTATACACTTTTGATTCGACCGATCTCCATCAGAATCAAAAATAAATTTATACAGAGCTTTTACTTTGTCTGACTTAATAATCTACAATGCAATGCATATCTCTTTGATGTCATTTAACTTCATCTTGAAATAAAAAAATTTACATGCCCTTTTCTGATCCTTGACTTTTAGGATGATTATCCTTATAATGTTAGTATCCGAAGTAGTTAAAATTTTCGAACATTTGAATTTTTTTTAACTTCACAATCACATCATGTTCTTCACAGCACACACTTTTGATGCCAAAAATGTGGGTTCTTTTGTTTTATTAGGTTTAAATTATTTAACAATGGTTTTGAGGTAACAAAATACTATTTACATATTTACAAATGAATATCAAATCAAATGGTCTAACACCTTAGTTATAACTCAAAACATGTAATTGTCCAAAATCACAATATCAAATTGAACGTCTTCCTCTTCCATCTCCTCATCTTTCTCTCTCTCCTCTCTCTATGCATCCAATGGCTAACATGATGTGAATGGCTCTCTGGCGGTGCTTTCAATCCCACACTGTTTCTAACATATATTAAATTGTGAAAGAAGACAAAAATGTAAATATGATGAAAGATTTATATTTTTTCCATATAGTTACCTATATTTTCGTTATTATAATTGTTATTCATATTTTTAATTCTAGATAATAAGAATTTTATGCTAAATTTTTTATTTTTCAAATTGGGATTTATCAATTATAAAACTATCTTATTTATTTCTAAAATTCATTATTAAGGTAATTATTAAATTACATGCAAATTGTTTTGATTAAGGTAATCATTAAAATACGTGCAAATTATTTTGATATTTCATCATTATTCAAATACAATATTTTTCAACTTCTAAATATTATTTTTTTCTATTACATTTTCAAGTTTTGCATTTTCTTATTAATAAATACCCCCAAAAAGTTTTTATCAAAATTACTAACAAAATAAGGAAAAAATGTTTGTCTAAAATCTTAAATGATCATTCTTTTCAGTTTCATTATGAGTTTTAAATTAGTGTACTTAGAGAGTTATTTAAATTGAACAGTTAGGCATTTAAAATTTTACTAATCTTATTTCACAAATAATATTTATGTACTAGTCATAATTTTTATTTAATAGAGCTTGCTGTTTGTTCAGAATAGGAATGCCAAAAAAGTGCATTTTTAATCTCTTGTTATTTATACCTATATTTGTTTATTTTGTATGGTATTTATGTATTTGTCTCTCCATTTTCACAAAAAAAATTATCCATAATTACAATGTGACAAATGGATGTTTGCTTGTCATATTTTTTACTTTACCTGGTCATTGTTTATCTTTTTTAAATAAATAAAGGCTCATATTGTGAACATTTACATGTGCTTATTTTATGCTAGGATCTGGTAAATTTGGAAATTTTGGTTAAATTTTTAAAATCTATTCTCATTTCATATTTATTTAATTGTAGTTTTTTTATTTTGATTTAGAACTCTTTGACAAATATTATTGATAAAATGTATTAAGAATTTAAATATTTTTCTATTTATGATCAGTTTTACAGTAAGAAAGCGATTACTGTAAAATTAAAATTGTAAGATAAAAAAAGAAATAAAATTACATTGCGCTATCTTTCCTCAGTTGTAACTGCATTTCAAAATAACTTTCAATCCCTCTTTATCCTTTTGTTTCAAAAAATTTACTTATATATGTACCTGTATTTTTCTATGCTAAAAATATCTATTATAATTTAAAAATTTAAATAGTATTTTTTCTGGATAATGAATATAACCAATAAATTTAGGATACTTAAAAAAAGGAGTAAAATAAAATTTGTCCATTTAATGAATAATACATTAAAGATTACATTAATACTATTTGTGTTTATCTATGTGAAACATGGTTTTCAAATTTTTTATTTAAAAATTATGTATATAAACTTAAATAAATTTTTGTTTAGCTCTTTTTAATTGCAAAATATTTTCTTATTCATTAAATTATTTTTATTGTGATAAATAATGAAATTACTTAATTTTTGTCTTAAAATGGTGTTTCAAATTTAATGAAAATGTCTTAAAATGTACATAAAATAATAATTCCTGTTTATTTTAAATATTCTTTTAAATTATATGCAGTGTTAATATATTAACATTGTTCAAATTAGTAGTATTTTTGCCTAAATGATTATATTTTAATAATCAAATTTGAAAGTTTTTCTAAACAAATTAACTTTATTTAATCTTTCAACTAAAGTTTCCCATTATTTAAGTTCTTATAAAACTATGTTGTTAGGCCCTCTACTGAAAATATTGTTAATTCATGAAAAATGAGGTATTCACCAATTTTTCCAGTAATTAGAATTGTCTAAGGCTAAATATTGTGGATTGTTTTCCAATTCTTCTGTGAAAAAAATTTAATTTATATAATTTTACTGTAGAACATAAAATTCTACATAAAATTTTAATGTAGAACATTAAAATTTTATAATTTGTAAAGAAAATATTTTGTATTTAACATATAATAGCTTAGTTTTAAATGTGATTTAAATTATGTTGATTTATTAATTTTTTAGCCATAACTACTTTATTTTTGTTTAGAAAATCCTAGATCTTTCTATCCATTTTTTCATCGAGCCTTGTTTGAAATGTTAGAAGATGGTTGGACATCATTTTTACCTGAAACTGAATATGGGAAACTTCTCCAAAATAAAGAGGAATGGAGAATCAGCTTTGTTAATAAGGATTACTCAGTAAATTTGCTTTTATGTTCAGGCTTTGAATTTTAATTGCTTATAACAGATTATTTTTATGTTTTTAATTAATATTCATTTCTTTTTTTGGAAATTGTATTTAAGTATTACTCAAAAATATAAATTAATATTGGTACATAAAATAAAATTTTTAAACTCGTAATTTATATTTTTAAGTCTTTCTTTCAATAGTTTGTAGATTTTATGCCTTAAATATGAATGTTTATATTGGTTTAGAATACATTTTAAATTGCCATGCACAAGTCAACTAAACATATTCAAAAAGCAACTAGCCAAATTTATTTAAGTTTTAAAATAGGCCTTATGAAAAGAACAGAAATATGAATAGCATACAATTAAGGGGGATAAAACTTATTATCATTTGTGAAGTTTAATTGTAGTAATTTATTCATTAAAAAACATTTTAGATTAATTCATCATATATTTAATTTGAAACTTCAGTTTTAATTTAAAACAAAATAAAAAACAATTTTTTAGAGTATAAAAAGCTGAATATATTGAATTAATTAAAAATGTTTATTTATGAATACTTCTAATACAGCACCACTGCAGTTCAGCTGCCTGTAACTATATTCTATACATCTTCAATGAAGGGTATTTATGAGTACATATTAATAAGCTATGTTATAGCTATTTTTAATAAAATTTATATATTTTATTTCTACAGTTTATTATATTCTGAATCTATATTGTATGTGTGCATACATAAATACTGATATACTATGCAATTACATCTGAACATGGATTCATTGTATAAGAAACGTTTTATTAGCTTATAGCTTAGTTAACAACTAACATTTCTTAAATATTACTTCTACATAAATGTTAATTCTGATGCTTTATCTTATTTCTAAATTACATGAAGTTTGCAATACCAATTACCAATGTTTTATGTATGATCCTTTTGAAAGAGAAGCTAGATTTTTATACAAAATTTAATTTATTCTTACCCTGCTTGGATGAAAAAAATTCTGTTTGTTGAATGAAAAGAGAAACCTGGTGGCATAGTTGTGGCACTTATTACTCCCAAGTTACATGTCCGAGGTTCGATCTTTAGCCTAGGCAAGATTGTTTAGCTTAGGGCAATTTGTCATGAAAAAGGTCACTGTGTAGGTCTTTTACCCCAGCTGTCATGCTATTCAATTTAATTTAGTTTTGAAGAAAGAAAATTTCAAATGGAAAAAACATACTATGCTTTGATAGTTTTCTTTTAATGTAATAGGCTCAAATGTATATGAAATTGAGAAAGAATTGATAATTAGACAATTGTGTAATAATACAATTGCATTTTATATTAATTAAGAATTAGAGTAAATTTAACCTGCTCATCAGTTTATAATTATGTAAAGCAAAGTTATTGAATTTATAAATAGTCCTACAAATTTTCGGTATGAATTCTTTGTGGACTTGTGAATTTTCTATGTTTTGTTAGTAAAATTGCATCTTACTGAAAATTGCTATATCTTTATTCAAATAATCTCCAGTTTTGTGTTAAAATGAATCAACAGTTTGAATAATGGTTCTGAAATGATAAACAAATTTAAAATGAAAATCAATTTTATATTCATGAGCAATCATAAAAACATTTAGTGAAGTAAATTTGATTTATAGCTCTGTGACTATCTTACCACCTTTTTTAGCAATTTCTGTAATTTGAAATAGATTGTGAATCTCAAACTTTCGTGTTTGAAAATGAACCAAACCAACTATTCAGCTACTTCCTCAATTTTTAAATTGGCTGTTTTTTAACAATTGATCAAAATTCACTTTCGAGGAAATTTCTGACAAAAAACGAAAACTATAATGGAAGCAGATTTTGGATTAGATCTTAATACAGAATGCAGCATGTAAATGTGGCCTTTAAAAAAATTATAGAATATTGCATTTCTAACAATTATTTTTCCATATGCATGAGGTGTTTAACCTAAAAACTACAACAAAAGCTTGTGGTCTCCTCAGTCATTTGAACTGTCCATTTGTGACTTTTACTTGTGGGAACTGTTAAAGGGAAGAGAAAAAATCACAATTGAAGAATTTAAAATACAGAATTCAGGTTATTATCAATAACATCTCAATACAAGAACTGACAAGAGAATATATAACTCTCTTCAAGTGTGCTCACATATATGGAGAAGTGGGAGGAAAACATTTTCAGCAACTGCAGTGAGAAGGGAAGTAATCATATTTAATACATTGCCATTTATTTTAAGCATTGACTTTACATGCTACACTCTGTAGCTTGTTGGATCGGTTTTTCACTGTTAGCCTGATCTTAAAATAAGAATGGGCAGAAATATAATGGTTTGCTAAAGTGCATAAATGTTTTAGGTAACCATAAATATTCAATTAATGTTTTTGAGACAAAAGTTTTATTAATTGACTACCTTGGGAAAGAAAACATATACACTGGTTAGCATTATATAATAACTAGACAAATTGGATGCTTCAGTTTAGCTGCAGTGAAAATTAAAAAATTTATATTTCTTCAAACTTTGGTGCAGCACTTGATAAAAATATGCTAGTTATGGGGGAAATGTATGATTTAAAATGTTATTTGCTATAAGAGATCGATTATATTTTTAAGGTGCTGCTTTACTAGAGTTTCTTTATATCAAATTAAAAAGATAATTTTTACATGGCAGTGGAATTATTGTAACATGAACAAAGTATACATCCAGTGATGACATTTTCATAATAACATATATTGCCATGTAAGAAATTGAATTTTTGAGTAATTGTACTATTCACTGCTGATTTTGTTGGTATTTCATAATTTTATCACTCAATCAAAGCTTTTTCATACTGTTTTTAGTGTGTTTTTTAGAAACGTTGTATAAGCACTTAGAAAGTTAACCAAAGTGTGTTAATATTTATTAAGCTACCCTGTTTGATTTGAGGAAATAAAAGTCTTAGATTTTTCATTAATTTTTAATCATGAAACTCAGTGCTTAATAATCCTTGAATGATACCTCTAACAAAATTCTTCAATTTAAATTCAATATTCAAGCAGTTAAAAATTTGCAAAAATTATTTTAATTTCAATTATTTTTATGCAAATTATGGAATGTTTTTTTTAAAATTATTTTAGTATCATGTTTAAAAATAATATGAAATTTATGATAGTGAATATTTTTCTCACTTTCATTTTAATAAATGTACTTTATTTATTTATATCTTTTACATATTTTAGGCTGTTAAGTCAATTATTTTAACTAATATTTTTTATATTATTTAATATTTATTTTAAAGTAGTTAAGTTTTTCAAATAAAATATATGAATCCAAAATATAAAATGGTTATGATCATATCATTTTATATTTTTGATCCATATAACATAAGGTTAAAGTATATCACAATTTTATGGTTTACTAAATGTGATCTATTATGAAAAATTTTGCATAAAATACTGTTTATTTATATGGTTTTTAATATTTTTAGGTTTGTCCCTCTTATCCACAGCTTGTTATTGTTCCAAAAAGCATTGATGATCAAACTTTAAAAATCGTGGCTGGATTTCGGCAGCATGGAAGATTTCCCATACTAAGCTACTATCATAAAAATAATAAGGTTTGTCAAACAATTCTGTTAATCTTTAGTTTACTCATAAATGTCGCATTATTTAATTTTTTTAAGTACATTACTAGTGCATTTGTATTCAGATAGTATCAGAATTTCCATTATACAGAATGTACTATAATTTACAGAGCTTATATGTATTCTTGTTGTAAAATATATATTTGACTAAAATCTATCAATTTAAATTTAATAATTAAAGTTATGCACATAAAGGTTTTAACTTTTATGTAAACTATTATAATAAAAGAATGATATAAGGATTATCAAGTTGGCTATAAATTTGACTAGGTTCCAGAAAATAATGAAGCCCTTACGTATTTTGCATAAAGTTTTATGTGGATTATGAATTTTTGCTATGTATGCTGGGCAAGAAAGTACACCATGATCTATAGCTTATTAGTAAATCCAACCAAGTTATATTTTGTTAGGGTTAATTCAATAATATTTAAGTTATGAGGTTATGGAAACTTATTATAGAATACAATATATAAAATAGTAAAAATTCTGCTAAAAAGTAATTTTGATTAAATTCTTTATTATTAAATCCAAACATTTTTAAAAATATTCTAGTAAATGCATTTTTTAAATTTATTTTATTCTAAATAAAAAGAAATTATCATGGCTTTATATAAATCTATTGACAAAAACAATAATAAATCTTGTATTTCTAGAAAAGAGCTGTAAAATTTATATGTACATTAGAAGACTTTACATTAAAATTAATAAAATCTCTTGTAGGTGAACATTTTAAAATACATTGATTATTAAACATTAAATTTCATACAAATTATGAATCTTGTAAGTCATGTGTAGTGTCTTCATTTTACTTTTACACTGAAAAGATTGTTTGATTGCAAAAACTTGAGTATTTATTATTATAAAAATTAATAAATTATTAACTATAAATATTTAATATATCAAACGTTTTTTTGTAATTAGACATTTTTTAATAAAATAATCAATATTGCGAAACCAATCCTACCAAAAATTTGTAAATGGAACCAAATTTGAAAAAGATTTGTTTTATATGCAAAATAACATTAAAATATTTTTTAATTCATTTATGCTTTAGGAAAAGAAAAATCAGTTTTTTTATATTTAAATTACTTAAGTTTTAATATTATTGAATTTATGTGGTTTCTTATAAATTTGGAAAGGTTATTTTTTAAATATATATTAAATATATACATTTAAAAATATCAAAGGTGATAAATTATTTTATAGTAAGTTAAATGTATTTAACCCTTTAACGCGTGGTGTCGCACCACGAAACCACCAATTTAAAATTTTTTTTCTTAATTCCTTTTCACAATTTTTCACTTAAATTTTATAGATTTCATATCTTTTACTTTTAAATAACACTAACAGATGGCAGCACCCAAAAATTTCAGGTCAGACTCCTTATAATATGGCATTATTTAATGTTCATTTTTAACAACACAAAATAATCTACTTTTTTAATATAAATAATGATAAATATTGTAAATTTTTTCTTCCTATATCGTCATGTCCATCATAAACAATATAAATGCAGCAGTGATTTGAACTAGATACGTAAAAAACTTCCCTTTTTTGAGGGAAATTCCTGGTGGTTGCACCGCGCACATAGAACATATGACTTATGTGAAGAGCAGACAATATAAACATGGCCGGCGCTCACTGGCTGTCAAAGGACGGAGTATTTATTATAACTGGGAATTAGTGTTTAGGAGTGTGGGGGAGGGGTATTTGAATCATCGAGTCATTTTACTTTTAAACAACACGTGGACTTTATATCTCCAGTGAACACGTACTTTCGCTATTTCTGTTTTAGAAAGACTTTTCAGTTTCAGATTTTTCTTTGCGTTGAATGTTGTGTTTGCTCCCAGGCTAATACGAACATTTTTATTTAGTAGTATTTTGTGGTTTTAAATTTAATGTAAATATATCTATCTCTCTCTCTCTCTCTCTCTCTATATATATACATATATATATATATATATATATATATATTATCAAAAGTAGTATTTATGTAAAAGTTTTATTTAAATTTAAAATAATTAATAGCAATATATTTTAACTGCGTGTAAATATTTTTTTCTACTGTTCAAATTGAAAAAGCCTCGCAAAGTGCTAGCAATAGCTGAGGCATTTGCTTTATTTGAAGAACTTTCTTCAGATCCGGAATCAGAAATCTCAGGTGATGATAGGGACAAAGAAGAAAATGTGCTATTCACTGCTAATGATAATCTTCAGGTGGAAAGTGATGAAAGATCAGAAGATGAAGACAATATCGATATAAATTTATCTGGTCCTTCCCGAGTTACCCAAATAAATTGGAATCGGAGACAAAAAGTGAAAAATCATGTTTTTATAGCAACAAAATTATATAAATGTTTAATTTTTCATTTTTCCTACTCTTTACTTTCTAAAATATTGTAAAAAAAATAATATACTGGATTTTAAATACAAATTATCTTAGAAGTTTGCAATAATTGTCATTTATTGAAAGCTTGCACGAAACAAAGTAAGTGTTTTTCCCCTACAAACTCAGTAAGTTTCAAGGTACTAGACGCGTGCTGGCTGCGCCTTGCGACCACCACCCACAGATAAATGGGTGGATGTAGATTTTTTTAAATTCATATATTATTTGTCTGTGGGATCATAACATTCAACTTTTAGAGTTCTTTGGTTTAAAATTTAAAAAAGAAATATTGTGCGCCTCAAAGGGTTAATAGAGATTTTACTGCACATCATATTTAGTAAATCATTTATTTAAGGAAAATTTTATATCTGCATAAAATGGTTTAATAAGAATAATGCAATTTATATGACTTATAAAGTGTGTTCAAGATTTATTACTTCTTACATAAATGCAGAAATAATATGAGAAAAATAAATATTTTAAAAATTATTGTGAAAATTTCATACATTTATGTTTGAAAATGGTATTGTGAATTTACTGCATTAGTTTTATGAAATCATATCTAAATTTTCATTAAAAAGGATTATTAATTTAAAAAGAAGTCTTATGATTATTGATTAAGAAATAAATAAATATAGTTTGGTATGCTTAAATGTTACTGTAATTTTAATTTATTTTTTAGCAAACCTGTTACTTGTAAGTTTACAGTAAACTTTTCCAAAAAAATGTTATTTATTACTCATTAACTGTAAACAAAAGAAAAGTCATAATTAAGTATGATTCTCATGTATATCATATTTAAAAATTTAAAATTTCTTAACATTTATTGGTGATTCTTAGTTTTGTAATTAAAAAAATAATTTTAAATATATTTTTCTTTACAAATTAAAAATGTGAATGCTTTTTAATAAGAATACTTGTATGCTAAAAAAAATCATTTAATGTTTTTTTCTGTTTTAAATATGTTTTTTATGTTTTAAATTATTAAGGTAATTAAGTTACTGTAGAAAATTTGTTTTTATTGTTTTAGGCTGCACTATTACGAAGCAGTCAACCAATGGTGGGAGCCAATAACAAGCGTTGCAAAGAAGATGAACGATTATTAAATGTAATTTTAGGATCTGGAAAAAAGGGCTATATTATTGATACTAGATCACAAAACATTGCTCTCTTAGCTAGAACAAAAGGTTTGTTTGATTTTTTAAAGCATGTTTTATTTAAAATCATTTTTGTATACAGTAACATTGTCAGTGAATCAATGTTTAGATAATGTGCACTTTAGAGATTCTTTCTTTCCTTAAATCTCCCAAATATCAAATGTATTACTAATGTGAGTTTATTTATTTCAGGATGGTTAAAATTGGGCAAAATTATTTTTTCCTATTCTTTTTTTAAATATTAAATTAAATGGAAGTTTATGTTAATTCTGAAATGGGTGAAAAAATGGTTGTTGAAATTAATTCATTTTAATTAGAAGATTATTTAATCAAAATATACCACTATAATTATATTTAAACCATTTCCAACCATAAAAATATGTTAATTATTTACCAGATACATAAATTGTAGAAAGATGTAAAATTCCTTAGTTAGTTTTCTCGATAATGAACAAGTAAAAAATAGAAATTTATCTCATGATATAACAAAAATATGTTTAAACAAATGATAACTGCTTGTAAACTTTCAATTATTTTTACATAAAATAAATTATTTTTTAAATCAAATTTATTGATGATTTTTAATATAGTATAATTAATATTTTCTTATGCCTACCATCTATGCTACTTTTAAAATATTTGGCATTTCAAAGAGGTAGAATTGATGATTGTATGGCAGCACCTTGTAAGTGTTTAATTAATAAACATCTTAAATTGACAAGATTATCTAGCTTAGCTATAGATAATATTTCTAATACACTTGATTTTCAAATTTGTTTAATATTTTTTATGTTAATGTTGCTTTAATGTGTTATTTTTATTTTAATTTTCAATCTAAGATTAAAAAAAAAAATCTAGATTTTTGTTTCTTCCAAATATATATCTGATGCTTTAAAATTATAATTTTTATAGGAAAAAAATGTTTTTGTCATATCACATAAAGCTGTGAATTCTTATAATGGCTTCTGCAATTTCTTATTATTCTAATATGATGTCAATAAGTTCTGTTCTTTGTGATGTGAATGGATGAAATATTTGACCTGTGTGTGAGATCTTATTCTGAGACTAGGGGTATCAATATATTTTAATGATTGTTAGTTTTAGACCTCTTTTAGCTAAGCCTGTTGATAACTATTTCAGCACCCCAGTCGAATATATTATAGATTAAAGATAAGTAGCAGAGCTTAAATTCAGACCTTAAAACTGTAACTGTTTTTAGAATTGTCTTGGAAGATGAATAGTAAATTTAAAAAGCATATGCAATTTTCTTATAGATTATCACATGTTTTGGAAATAAATCATTTCAGACTGGAAGACATTTGTTCCCTCTTTAAGTAGAAAATGGTAGTCAAATTAGAATAAAATATAAACATCAATAATTTACTTAATTTCTTTAAGATTGAATTTTATTATGCAGTTAAATTGCAATTTCCTGATCAAAGCATCACAGTTAAATTTTTTATACTATGTAATAACTCTGATGGCATAAAAGAAAGGAAAAAATGAAAAGAAAGAAGGGATGCATTAAAATACAAATTATTACAGTCTTGACACATTTTTTTCTAGCCATATAAACCTGCAAATTTTTCCTAGAAGTTAATGTTCTAAATGTTTTCAGATCTCTGGAACCCATTAAATATATTCTAAAATAAAAAATTATCATAAGTATGTATTATTTGATAAATATATTTCTTATTGTATTTATTAATTTTTTTTTACAAAAGCTTTCATTATTTTTTTTTAAATATATTTTTTAAAGAAAAATAGTGAAAGATTTTTTTAAAAAAAATAATAACTATTATTATATATAAGTTTGATATTTATACCTAAGTTTCACTTAGCAAAATGTATATCAAATATATTATTTAGAGGGTAGTTTATCCAGATTAGTATTTTTGATAAATTTATTTACTATTTAAAGGCTAGAAAACTTTAGCTTATGAGAAGAGTTTTCAATCTTAACTTGCAAAAATAATGAACTTCAATATTTGCATGTGATTATTCAATTGAAAGTAAAGAATTTTGTATTTAATACTATTTTGCGTGTAAACATTATAATAATAAATATTTATTTATAGGTGGGGGCTTTGAACCTGATGTTCATTATCCTTTATGGAAACGCATGCACAAACCTATTGACAGATATTTCAATCTTTTAGAATCATTGAGTAAACTTGTAGAAGGTATTGTTTTTCTATTTATGTTTAATTTTTGAAACAATGTGAACTTATTGCCTGTATGAGTGCCTCTTCTTCATCCTGTGAATTGTCTTTTAGAAATTTCAAAAATAAATTATTAATCAAAAGTTTTTATTTTAAAATAGTTATTTTGAATTTCCATGATACAAGGTATTTGAAGTTTTGTTAGCTGCTACAATTTAAAAATAATTTTGATTACTTCAGATCAGTGTTAGACCAACTTGGTATTCATAGAATGAGATTTTGCAATAGCCAGTTGAATGGTTAGCACTCTGGCCTTCAACATCTTGGCAATTAAATACATCTTATTAATATCAATTAAATACTTCAGTTTCTACTTTAGGTTTAATTATTTACAATGATTTGAAATCTATTTTAAAACTGATTTCTTGCTGAAATAAGCCTTCATTTAAAATGATCAAAGACTAAATTAATATTAGATTTGTTGAACATCCTCATTAACTACCATGACTATGAAATGGGTAGTGTGGCCACATTTTTATATTTGCTAGCCTACTACTATGTATTTAAATTTGTAATTTGTCAGAAAATATTGAAATTGAAAACATTTGCCTTAGTTTCTTCATAAATGTGTGGATTTTGAATCTGGATTAAACTGCTAAAAATGCAATTTGAGCACTTGGAAATAATTAATTCTTAAAATTCAAAATGTCATATTATTTGGCATTGGTATAAAAAAATAAATGAATTTTATACTATGCGCGCAAAAGAAAAACGATGTGTAGGTGTTCATATAGTGGGTTGAGTCAAAAATTCAAGTTCTGGATTTTTAAGTTTGTGAAAATAAAAAATGGTTGTAATATTACTTTTTATATGTAATTTACTGTGAGGTAAAATTATTTTTTTCAATTTGAATTTTTTATTTTATTATTTTAAAATTTCTGTTTTGGTAGCTAAGTTAACAGATCCACATATCCTAAAGCTCTTATGAAAAAATTCTGACATTTCAGTCTGATAATTCTATTCAGGCTTTAAATCTTTAATTTGGTACTTAAATTCTATTGTTGCAAGTCATCTAATTCTTACGATTAAATATTTTATGTGCTAGAATTTTGTTTCTGCAAAAGATATATTTTATTGCTTAAAATCCTTCATTTCATTTATATCTTATTGGTTAAATATTCACAGTTATATTTTCTTGTTTTAAAATTTTTTCTTAGATTTGTACTTATTTTTATACAACAAAACTTTAAAAATATCTTCAACAAATAAAATGTCTTTATCAATAAATTCATAGAATTATTTATTATGATTCAATATTATCTCATTGCTGGTGTTGAGTAATGAGATGTTGGCCATGATAATTAATATTCTTGAGACAATACATTTATTAAAATTCTGCTCCTAAATTTATTGAAATATTCATTCATTTTTGCTTTAAACTATTTACTTGCAACACTTCCTAACATGGAAATGCATTGCATAAACCTATTGACAGATATTTTAGTCTTTTAGAATCATATTGGAATGTACTGATTTTTTAGGTATTCTGTGTTATGTTTAATTTCTGAAATAAGTCTGACATAGTACTTACATGGCTGCCACTTTTCATCGCAGGGGATGAATTTAAAAACAGTTTTCAAATTGATATTTTGCCATATATTTACTACCTTCATGATTCACTTTCTAATTGTTATAGTTAATGCTTATGTATGTACTGTTATGAAGAAACCTTGGTTTGTGGGTTATAGGCAAATTATTATCAATTTCAAATCTTTTGCCATTTGAGCTATGATCAAATAACAAAGTTTGCTCTTAATTTGGCATGCTCTTGCAACAACAGAAGGACCCAATAATTATTTAATATATAGACTTTCTTAGCCTATTTCAAAATGTAAGCAAACTCCTCCTTCAATCTTGGTTTTGAAATATTTAGTCATGCACTGCATATCAAGTTTATCACTATTTGAGATCATAATTGATCTCAAATAGTGTTTGTACACACACATCATGTTCATGGAAATTACGATAAATTCAATATTTTTCTAATTTCACAATTGGCTGAAAAGAAAAGTGCTTAGTATGTTACAATGGTTAGCAAGCATATGCTGTTCCTCCTTAACTGGCTATTAAAAAATATTCCCATGGGAAATGCGTACCTTATGATTTGTTCATATATTGTAATTAAAAAAGCACGTGTATGTTCGGGAATATCCAGATTTTACAGGAAAATTACATGCAAATTCCCTGCATTTTTTGATGCCCACCAGAATTCCAAAATTTGTGTTACTAAGCTCCTATAAACTTCATAGATTTGCAGTTGAATTTTGCGTGGTAATTTATATGAAAGCTAAACTACATTAATATCCTCCATTTTAAAATTACATTTTTATAATTGATCATTTGAAGATAAAATTATGTTTATTAAATGACCATTTTTAATAAAGAGAGATTTTTATAATCTGTAATGAATCAAAATTTGTTTTCAAGAATATACAAACATGATATAAATGTTAATCATTCTTGGGAATTAAATTTTATATTATCTATAAATACTTCTTAGAAAAAAGAAAGAAAAGCGATTTAGCTTTCTTACAATTAACAGTCTAATGTTATTACATAAATGTTTGTTTAGTATATTAAAAATCTCTGTTTTTATGAATAATGATGGATAAAAAATCTGATACTGCATTATTTTTTCATCGTTTGAGCAATAAAGTTATTTTTCTAAATAAATATTATTTTCTGGTATAGTCATTTTATTCCCTGGCTTTATATAACAGTCTTCTATTGTTTATTTTCTCATTTTAAATGCATACTTTTTAATATTCAAAATTTTCAGCCATTGAAGCATACTAAAAAAGCAAAATATCATTACATCTAAAGAGATAATATTTATAATTGCTTTTTATTTGTTTAGGTTGAAATATAATAAGTTTTATATAGTCAATTCTCTTACAGCCTGTAATGACAATAATTGCAATGTGGATAAATGGTTGTCCCGTTTAGAATCATCTGGCTGGCTTACTAATGTTAAAGACGTTTTAACTTGTGCTTGTTTAGTTGCTCAGTGCCTTGATCATGATGGTAACTTTTTCTTTGTTTTATAAAGAGTATATATTTATCACTCCTAAAATGTATGAGCTTTATTTTTTCGGTTATGTATGAATGTATGTATTTTCATATCTTAAAAAGAATGTAAAAATTTTTGTTAACAGAGAAATTATTTTCAAACTTTATATTTGTTTTCATTGAATTCTATAGCTTTTCTAGACAAAATAAAAAAAATGGAAAAAAACAATTTTCATTAAACATTTACCTCTTAGAGAACTTTCAAGAAGCAGATATTTTTATTGTGTGTGTTGAAATAAAAAGTTTCTGTTAAATTTTAAAAAATAATTTTAAGAATTGCTATAAAAATGCCTAAATCTAACTAAACCATAAGAATTTTATCAATGTTTAAATTATAGATATTGATGAAAATCTTATAACTTAAAAAAATGATTTTTAAATTTATATAGAATTTATATCTTAGCAATATTTTTATACTGATATTTAGGGGATATGCAGTTAGAAGCTTTTACTTTATATAATAGTTTATTATAACTGTAGTAAATCTATTTATAGTAGTAAGTAGGTTCTAAGTGTTAGAAGATTAGTCAACCATAGAGATTTTAATGGAAATTCACCAATGCTAATTCTTGTTAAAGAATTCATTTGTGAAAGCAATTGTGACATGTTCTGCTAAATCAATATCTTGTAATAATTTTCTAATTTTAGAAACCTCATTTTCGAAATGACTATCTATTAAACATTCTTTAGTCTCTGATATTTTGCATATTTTGGAAGATTTAAAATTATATTGTTTAAAGAGTTAAATGCACATAATTCTTTTACAAAAGTTACATGATTTAAATTTTGTAGAATTAGCAAATATATGTGCACTAGCAAATTGAACTTCAAAGTTCGGCTTGCTGTGACAGATATTCAAGGTGAGCCATTCATAAAGTGGGATTCATATTCCAGAATAATGATGGCTTAACTGCAGTACACACAATTATGATATTGTTAATTTGTTTACGGGTATTCATATTTTAAAATTGAATTTTAGTTCATATTTAAGATATAGTATAATTCAATTTCAAAAAGAATACAATTGAAAATACCTTTTTGTTTATAAAGGTTTAGATAATATAATTATAGAATCTACATGTAAAATTATTAACCCAAAATAAACAATTGTATGAAATTCAACTTTACAAAATTGAAATACTAAAATGCATAAATTGGCTGTCATTTGTAAATTTTGGCGATTTTTGCAAAGTTTTCTTCAGCAATCCATCTTTAATCCATTTAGTCTGATAATTTAAGTATCAAAAAAAATTTGAAGTTATCACTTATAATATGTTAGCATTTGTGGCTAGTATTATTACTACTTTTTCCATTTAAAAATTTTTTTGTTATTATTTACATAAAATTTTTGTTGAAGGTAAAGTTTTATTCTTCCTAAGTTACTTGATTGAGCTAGAAGTATAGATGATTTTTTTAAAAAATAAATTTCAGTCTGATTTATATTTTTTACATTTCAGCATGCGATTATGTATGGATACTTGTATAGACTGTTTAGGTAGACAAAATCTGCTCGGCAGTAGGTATACAGTTTGGTATCACCCTGAGAAAACAAGGGTTAAATGGTTGTAATAATATTGGGTGGAGCATGATAATTTGCTGATTTAGGAATAAATAAAAAAACTCTCAGAAATTTACATTTTTATTTTTCCTATATTGGACAATAATTGAAGTTTCTAATTACATAGTTTTAAACAGTGTATTTGGCAAATGTCTACCTTACTTTACTTACTACTGTGGTCGCTTTTTGGAATTCTCATGAACTCTTTCAAGCGTTAGGTAACTAAAGAAAAAAAATCTCATGTGGCTAAGTCTGGTCAGTGTGCAGGCCAGTTGAAATCCTCCTTCCGAGTAATATGCCTTCCAAAAAGTAGTTACCAAACAAAAAAAATTCATGGTAATGCTTACTGTGTTTGCTCCAGCACTGTCGTCTTGTTGAAACCAGGTATCCTGTAATTGCATTACCACAAAAGCAGGCTGGAAAACTCTTGCATCATAGTTAAGTAATGAACCAAATTCATAGTTATAACACGATTTTCCTGGAAAAAGTAAAAGTCAATGATGCTTATTTGTAATATGGCACATTGCAGAGTGACGAGATCTGAAAACAAAGGTCTTTGGTGAATTTCCCTAGTATTGCTTTTGCTCCAGTACTACATATTCTGTTTGCTTACACACCCACTGAACTCTTGCATCATTGTTGAATATTGATCCAAATTCTTAAATTTTCTTAGGTCTTATTCAAACAGATGACATATTCCTTGTTGTTCTAATGCATTCACCCAACTTACAAATGATTGCCCTTGCCCCCGTGGATGAACTGCCATCGTAAACGAAAAGCATGCTATATTGCAATGATCGAGTGTTAATTTTAGAAATACACTTCAACAAAAAATAAGTACTCCTCATGTGTTAACTGTGATATGGCAACTAAATAGTGTCGCCACAACGCGAATTCTGAAAGAGCAATTTACTGTGGTCCTCTCTGTACATATGTCTCAGTAATTCGCCAGAAAACGTAAAAAGGCTTGTAAGAGTCAGAATTCATGAAGAGCAAATACAATGGTCACATTAATGTAAACTTTAAAAAAAAAAAGAATAATCTTTAAAAAAAACAGAAGTTTTAAACTAGCTCTTAATTTTTTTTATTTTGTCCCTAAACTCTCTCAGCTGTGTACATAGCATTCCAATAAAAATTTGTTCATATAATATGTTAAAATCTTTATTGGAATGGAAAGATTTCTGTTCATCTTTAGCAGAAAGTAATTTAGATTATTATTTTGTTGACAGTAAATGGGTTAAATTAAAATTTTGATTCCCCACAATTCCTAACAGAAGCAACTTTGAAACTGCTAAGTGAAGAATTAACTCGAAACTATTTTTAAAAAATTTGGACACACTGCAAAATTACTGAACTATTGATTTATGAAATTTTAGAATTTGTTTTCATGTTATCATTTGTTCCTAGCAAGGATGCATGGTGGATAGAAAGTGATTGTATAGTAGGAGCTGTCTATTTTTACCTGTTTTATCAAATCTTGCTTTCCATATCACAAAAAGTAAAAGCTCTGTGCTGCATTTAAAGAATATTTGGAAAAAATTACAATTTTTGAAAAAACCCATTTCAATTATAAATAAGAAAGCACACTCTTCTACTGAAAGCGATAAAAATGTAAACTATTGGAGACTTTAGGAAGTAAAGAATTGACAGTAAAACATAAATACTCTATTTCTATCAAGATTGACATTGAAATCATAATAAACAATTTTGACAATATGCAAAAGCTCAATATAAAATGCAATATTTTTCATATTTCTTAAAAGAGAATAAAATTCCCTATCTATATTTAATTAAGAATTAGTAGTGGTTTGAAAGTTCCAGCTACACACACAAGATTGCTTTAAAAGGGCATTTTCAGGATTGAAATTTATTCTCCAAGACAATAGAAGTAATCCAAATGAAACAACATTAGAAGATACATTAATAATTAGAAATAATTTTAATGTGTTATGTAAATAAATAAATAATATTTTTTGCATAATTGCAAAGCCAAGTATACCATGGGAGGAGCAAGTGACGAGAGCACACTGAATCAACATAATCATAAATGTAATTGTTTAATGCAATTTTTACAGTGGATAAAAGTATCAATGCTCACGGTTCTTATCATACAAGCTGATTAATTGTATCAATTCATATAATTTACCTACTAAAAATATTTTTAGTAGAAATAAAAGGTTTTATAAAACAAAATCATTCATTCGGAGTTCAACCGTAAACCATTATTTTTTGAGGAACAAAAACTGGAACTGAATTGAAAAAACTAGAATGAAGATCTCGTTTAGAGTGATTAAGTTTAGATATTTGTATTTAAAGTTGTGAAAGAAAATGTTTCTTGTAATTAATTTATTAATTGAGTAACATTATTAAATGCAAACTTATCGCATCTAAAACTATTAATTTTTTTTTTTTTTTTAGAATAACTATTTTTGGTTTCCAATTTTCTTTTATGAGTTTGTTTTGATATATAGGGTCATCTGTTCTTGTTCATGGAGCAGAAGGTACCGATGCCACTTTAACAGTATGTGCTTTAGCTCAAATAATATTGAATCCTGACTGTAGAACTGTTCATGGATTTGAAGCTCTCATTGAACGAGAATTTATACAAGCAGGACACCCTTTTAGTATTCGATGTCAGTGTGGTGCATATGCTTCTGCTAACTCTCATACAAAAGACCAAAGTCCAACATTTTTAATGTTTCTGGATTGTGTATATCAGGTGTGAAATTATAGATTTGTTAAAATTATTTTTAAATTAATGAATAAAATATTTGTACATTTTTATTTTTCTAACATTATAAATACGTAGATATATCAAATATTGAAATTATCTAAAATTTGCAGATAATTTATTATTGTTTTCTTTTCAGATTCATCAACAATTTCCTTGTTCATTTGAATTCAATGAACGATTTCTAGTCACATTATTTGAACATTCCTATGCTTCTCAATTCGGTAACAAAGATTTATTCATTTAAATTGATAATTATTTTCAGATTAAATATATTGTTACAAAGTTTGTAAATATTTTTTTTTCTCTTTTTCGCTCTTTTTTTTTTTTTTTTTCGCTCTTTTTTTTTTTTTTTTTTTTTTTTTGTCTTCAGATATCGCAGACAGATCCGAGCTCAAATTTGGGGGCAAAAATCGCGAGATATAGGAATCATTGGATAATCGTTAAGAATGACTTATCCAGTGATTTGGCGGATTAACAACCATTTGACGAAAAATGGATAGTTTTGGAAACTTCCACCGTCTAAGTTCTAGGGTCATTATTGAGCGAGATGGCCTGGAAGCTTCCAGAACCTTGGAGAAAGACCTAGGCTTTCATGCCAAGTAAGCTATAAATAGCACCGCACCTTGGACCGAGTCAGTTTCTGAGTTTCTAACAGCAGTGATAGGTTAGTGAAGATCAGTCTTGAAAGGTAGTTTAGAGCATAGAAGCTGTTGTTTGTCTGAGATATTAGAGCCTTCTGTAATTGGAAGCTGTTCCCTGTAGTATTAGCTGTATTAGATCTGTGGAATTGTAATTTCTACTGCTGGAATCTTCTATATTTAGTTCAATTTGCTAAGAATAAAATTCTTGTGAATTTTAATAAGTTTATTTCATCGACTCTCAATCAACACAAACCCCGAAGCTCGGTACAATATATTGTTTTGTTTAAATTTACATTGTTATTTTTTACTAAACAATTTTTCAAGCAAAGAATTTTTTTTCTTATCTGAAACATTTAAAATTATTCTTACCAATAAATTAAATATTCATGGTTTTTCATACCTGAGTGTAATGATAAAAGATTAGTAATATGTATATCTTTGTGTTAATTAATTTATTTCTATCAAGATTTATAAATTCAATTACTATCACTTAAAACATTTGTTTTGTTCATGTCCCATCATTTATTTATGTATTTAATTCAAAAGCAAGGAAAAAATCCAAAGTTTCCAGAATTTCTACAATGAATGATATTTTAATGAAAATTTAATGTAAGATTTAATGAAATCACCATAATTTTACAGTCTTTCAACACATTAAATTTATAATTCTTTATTACCTAATTTAATTTATAATTTCAAGTAGACTTATCCTATAGAAGAATATAATATGATTATGGGTTTGAGAATTATTCAAACATAACTAAATAATACTATTATTTATTAATACTAAATAATACTATTATTTAGTTGTGTTAATAATATCATTTAGTTATGTTTGAATAATTCTCATATG
Source organism: Latrodectus hesperus (assembly GCA_037975125.1). NCBI lineage: Eukaryota > Metazoa > Arthropoda > Arachnida > Araneae > Theridiidae > Latrodectus > Latrodectus hesperus. The sequence continues at coordinate 14,431 of JAJQOW010001083.1, read as the reverse complement.
ATAATTAAACTAATAATTATAAAAGTGTTATTTTAAAATGAAATTTTCAGTCCACAAAATAAATAATTTAAAAAATGTTATGTGTTTACACACAAAACATTTTTTATTAACATGAAAATTGATAAAATATATAAATTTTTCAATATATAAGTTATATAAAATTTTAAATATATGTATTCTGTTGTTGAAATATTTATTAAAATATTAAATACAAATTAAATACAATATAATTTCAATTTGTGTTATATGTGCAGTTTTTCTTGTGTTTAAATATTTTTACCATCTTTATTATTTTAAAAGTTGAATTACAATGGAACAAGTAAATAGTAAAAAGACTATATTGTACAAAAAGCAGGCTTAAATAGCAATTTACTGAAGGAAAGAACCTTTTTGTTTTAAGTATGACTAGAGTCAAGAAAATTGCTTCATTAATATGGAACTTTAAAATTTGATGTACTTGAAGCCATAAATCATTCATATAAAATATTAATTAGTTTTTGATTTTTTAGGTTAAATTAATATTTGTCTTATAAAAAGCTAAAGCTACTTCTTTTGTCTTTCCTTTATTATTATTCTTTCTAAATCATTTTCTTGAATACCTTATAATCTATTTTTTAGGTATGCCAGTACGTTTTATTTTGAGATAATACATTTTTTTATAAGCATTTGAAGATATGTAAGCTAAACTGCAGTTATTGTGTGATTATCAGATTTTTAACAATTTTAGATTGTTGTCATTTAAATTTGCATTTATTTTCTCATAGGAACATTTTTGGGCAACTGTGATAAAGACAGACACGATTGGAAATTAGCTAAGAAAACTGTTTCTTTATGGTAAGCCTTCATATTTGTTTATTACAAATGTCCAGAAATTTGACTAAAACACCATTATTCCTCTAGCCTCCCAATTTTTTGAATGTTACAGTTTAAAAACACAAGGGCAGAGCCCAAGTCTAGATGAGTAGCATCAAAATTTTAATGTTGTCTGCACAGAGAACATAAGCACACAGAGAACTAAGTCTAAACCTATACAAATATGCAGGCAAGCAATCATGACCCATAGTAAGGCAGAAGAGAGCCACAGATGAGCTTCTAGGGAAATCGGGGATGGACTGTGTATCCTTGAGCAGCGAGGCCCATTGCTTACTAGCAGAGTCTCGCATTGCTTTCTGCTTTATCTTGGAGGCATATCTCCTTTTTATCAGGAGTTTCACTGAATGAAAAAAGAAGCTTTTCAAAGGTCCTTGTAGGTCCCTTGCACCCTTTTTCTCCAAAAAGTAGGCATCCTCGTTTCCAGGAATCAGCAGGGATCCACTGGAAAACAACAAAGATTGATGTTGATAGCTCTCTGTACTCCAGTAAACATATATTATCTGTATATTGCCATAAGATTTCATATAGATTTATGAAAATACTTTATTTTGAAATTTTTCAAGTGAAATATATTTTTTCAATATCATGATCATATGTTTTAATTGTGAATAGTTTTGGAAAATATTGCATTGTTATATTAGATTGCAAATGTATGGAAATAAAGTATTTTTGAATTGAATATTTATTAGAAATTGGTTATATGTAATTAATTTTACTCTTAATGTGATGTAAAGCAAAATATAGAAAAAATAGAATTTAATATAATTGTATAGACAATTATTACAATGTAACCTGTACAAAATAAGGCAATGGTTAGAGTTATTTAATTTATTATTTATGTATTTCTACTGTTTGAGCTTATCTCATTGCTACTATATCTTTCATATTTAATGGTGTTATTTTATTTTTGAATTTATTACAAAAATAGTATATTTTACTCTTATGAAGGAACAGTTTGTATCCCATCTACATTTTAAAATAAATTTTAAAACTGCTGTTTATTGTTCAATAAAATCGTTCTCCTCCTGTTAAATCACTATGTATCTTGTCAATTGATTAACTTTCTTTTAAGGAATTATTCACCTTGGAGTCAATTATTTGGGAATTTATTATGTATCTAATGAAGATAACTTTGCAATTGTTACCAATATTTTTATTTCTCAGATGATATATTTTTCGAAAAAGAATTTTGTAAAATTTACTTTTTCAATTAACATGATTTATTAAACAAAAATAGTAATAGTTCAAACAATTAGATTTGAATTTAGTGTTACCCAGTGTTCCACTTAATTCAAAATAGCTTTTTTTATATATATAAAAGGGTATGAAAAAGTACCAGATAACTATGGTGTGTCCATTGGTAGTAAAGGAAATATCTTTAATATATGGAATGATTTCTTTAATCTAGCAATGTATCTTTAATACTGCATTTATAAATAATGCTATAAAATATGTTGTCTATCAGTTTAGAAAGAAGTGAGATTAATTGTTTTTGCAATATATCTAGATTTCCTGGAGAACTTAATACCAAATGAAACACAAAGGGAAGAAAGGAAAATTACAGTGAGAAAAATAATAATTAAGCTTTGGGAATGCTGCAGGATATGCTGTTGAAGATCTTCTTCTTCTTCTTAAAATTGGGTTTGTATGTCATTGGGCACCTCTGCTTTTATCAGCATTTTGTACCATTAACTCCAAACCCAATGTTTCCTAGTTCCAGTTGCTCGGGTTACCCACTTTACTAATAAAGTCCGATAACCCTTTAATGGAGTCTAGGTGTAACTCTCTAGTATGGATGAAGCCTAAAGAAGTTAATCTAGGGAGGGCAAGAGCCTCACATTCGTAAATGACATGCTCTGCCGTTTCCTCTTGCATATGACATTTCCAGCAGATAAGGTCTTGCTGAAACAGTCCCATCTGGTCAGAAAGTCAGTCATGCTAGGAATAGCTTCCTGACTTTCACCAGAAGATAGTTTGGAGGTCATTTCTACCTCAAGCGAAGGATTCATTGCTGCCCCTTTACAATATTGCCTCTGAGTTCCCTTGTCTTTTTCAGCAAGGTCCACTTCAGAGGCTTCACCTGCAAATGCAGAAAGGTTTGTTACTTCTTGTGTCTTTTCAGCCACAAGATAACAATTAAAAAGCTAAGGTAATATAAGTCCACCCAGCATTGCCTGAGTTACTGGGCAAGGCAAATTACTCTAGAAGTTCGCCAGGCAACTAGAGGCTCCGTTAAGACACCAATACCGCGGTGCCAATTAGCCCTAGGCACGGATCGCATAACACCAGGGTTTACGGGAGCTGGTTCGCGGCCTCTGATTCTATATTCAAGGCTATTCTGTCATTCCTACAGGACATTCGGCTATCCACCACTTGCCGACGCGCCTGGTGGCTGCTCAAGCCCCAGGAAGGTACACGTACCCCCTGGTTCCAGGTGCTGTTGAAGATAGTTAAAGTTTTTACAAAAATATATAGTGGACTAAGTTTTATAGTTTTTGGATCAAATATGTATGAATTTAAAATTTATTGTGACAAATGTGTTAATTATTGAATGCTAATTCTTTTAACTTAAATATTTTATAATTTCTAATCCATTCCTCTTTATTATTGATGATCATTTTAATCAACTTATTGTTCAACATAATTGTATCAATAATTGTAATTAGTATGTAGTTGCTAAAATAAATGTAATTAAAGAAAAAAGTTGAAGTATTATAAAGGTAATAGTTTATGTGATAGCATTTTGGAGGTTGAGGGAAAATGAGCAAATGTCAGGCAAATGCACTTTATTTCAGAGCGAACCTTTGTATTTATTAATATGAAAAAAAGGATTAAAATCTGATCTTAATATGCCAATTAAAATGAAACCAGACATAGTATTTAATTTGCTGAAGGATTTGCTTGGCAATAATTTTAGAGATTTTAAGGAAAGATCACATTTAAATAATAATGCCAATTTCTTTTAAATTAGTATTTTCCTTCCCTAAAATTTCTGTAAAAAAATGTCATGCTATTTTAATCAGGATAAATGAACAATGATATGAAACTTATTTTAACTTTTGATTTATAACGAAATATACTGGTTTGTTCTGGTTGTCACTTAATGTCCTTCTTCTAAAATTTCCTCTTAAATTATTTATGTATGTAATGAATATTTTTTTGAAAATTATTTTCTATTTTATGATACAATAGAAAAAAAATTATTTTAATCTTTAAGCAATCATTGTTTAGCAGTCATTTTTTGTTTAAGGTCGATGTTAAATCGTACTGAAGTTTTGTCAACTTATTTAAATCCTATGTATGAACCAAACAGTCATATTATCTGGCCTTCAGTTGCTCCTCAAAGTTTAGTTCTGTGGAGTGGCATGTATTTGAGATGGGTGTTGGATCAAAAATCTCACAGTGATGCTTGGAATATAATAGAGGAAATCAGGGAGAAAGAAAAGGGACTACAGTCCAAAGCTGCTAAATTACGAAGGTAAACATTTACAGCAATCTTTGGCATTATTATTATTTTACCATACTTCTTAATCTCTCAAATTACTTAATGTTTTATTAGATTATTCTGAGATATAAAAGTTACATTTCAGAATGCAATGTATTAAAAACTATATAGTAATCATTAAAAAAAAGCTCTTACATTACAATTAATTGGGTCCAAAACAAATATTTTGTTTCGAATCCAGTTTAGTCAATTCAAATTTAGTCAAGATGTTTTGGTGCTTACCTGTCAAAAACAAAAAACAGATTCAAAATGCATAATTTTTTTTTCCAACGGCGGGCTCTTGGGTGACAAACTATGCCACAACAAGGCCAGAAACTGCTACTCATTTGTTGTTACCCAGCAGACACCTGTGAACCAAGTCATGGAGGCGAGTAGCGTTGCCTGCGCCATACCACCACAAACCTGTTTATAGGGTGGGCCACATTCATACATCAAAGCAGTAGAAAGGACAGAAAAGCACAGAAAGAACAGAGAAAGAAAATATGCCGGAACCGGGATTGAACCCACGACCCACAGCTCAGTAATCTGGAACGCTAACCACTCAAACATTGGCCTGCATAAAATTGTAATTACTTATATTTTAAAAAATTGGTTTATATTTTGATTACACTTTTTTAAAAGTAATGTGGTACAAAATAAATTTCTATATAATTATTTCCTAATTAAAAATGTTAGAAATAAAATCACTAAGTGATACAAAAGAGAAGAAAGTACTTTCTAAGGTACACAGTGCAAAATTCAATTCAAAATTAAATTTTGAATACTTAATATGTATTTTAGTAAAGTTGTCTTAGAAAAGTTCAAGAAATTTCTTTTAAATAGACTTTGTATTTTCACATTTTCTAAGTTAATAAATGCTTTTTTAAAACACATCTTGAAGGCATGTGTTTTGAATTATGCTGTTGAAAATAAATGAATATATTTCTATAGTTGAAAATCTCTCTATATTACAGCCCTGCCACATCTTCATTGGAGAAAATTAAATCCTTTGTTAATCCAATGGAGCATATTTTAAAATGTCACAAGTGCTATTTTCATAATACAGGGTTTGCAAAACTCCTGGAAACTCCTTAAATTCGAAAAAAATTTAAGCACCCTTGATACTCCTGGAATTTTGAATTGATTCCTTGAAAATCATGAATTACTCCTGGAATTTTTCTTACCTTGATGCATTTATTTTTTTTTTCTAGAAATTGTTATAATTTTTTTTATTTTATTTTGTTTTAATATTTTTAAATTTTTAATAAAATTGTTGGAAAACTTAATTCAGTATTAGTTTTTAATATTGCTCTGGAGTTTAAGTTATTAGTTTTTAAAATGCTTCAACTGGAGATATTTTGTTTGAAAAAGTGAATGAGAAGTGCTTAGAATTAGGAACAAATGGATTACTCCAGTTGTCAATGGAGGGTTCAAATGTAAACTAGTCTGTTTTGACTAAAATGGCTGATTTTTTAAAAAGTGAACATCATTCACATATACTAAATGTCAGAAGCTGCAGCCTTCACACTCCACAAACACTTGCAGCCATGAATGTTCCTCATTTCCAGAAGTTGAGGTAACAGCAGTTTACAGGCTATTTTAGGACTCACCCACTCGTTGGGATGACTTTGATAGCCTTGACCCAGGCATAAAATTTCACTTAAAAGTTTTGCAAACATCGATAGTTAGAAAATATAAGTGTTTTTTCAACAGATTGCTTGAAATGTTACCGTATCTTAAAACATATATCATTTGTTCAAAACAAAAAATTTCAGAATTCTGGTACCGAAACTTGATATTCTGTTGAAGTGTACAAAAGACGGACCTTTCTGCTAAAAGCAATTTTTTTATATTTATTGCTTTGGAAGAACTTCTTTTTCTGACACTTTATCAAACTGATAAAACAATGATGCCATTTATTGGTGGAGATTTTCATGCATTGTTGAAAGGTTTGATGTAAAAGTTTTTAAAAGAATCTTTGCTATCTGAATCAATTGAAAATGACTAAAAACTCTAAAATTACTCATTATTTTATGCAATTTACGTATAATCCATTATATGAAATAGAATGTTGAATATTTAAATAAAAAAATTTCTGTTATAGCTGTGAATTCAATAAAGGCTTTTGAAATAATCAATAATTTTAACTAAAATAAAAAATAATCTCATTAATGTTTGCAATTATTTACAGAAATGATTGGAAAATATTGCACATACATAATTATATGCTTATTTGGTTAATAACAATTTTTTAAATAAAATAAAAAATTATTTACTGTGAATGCCGACACCTCCTGGAAATTTTTGATTTGACTCCTGGAAAACTCCTGGAATTTGATTCTTGGAAATCTGTGTGAACCCTGATAATAGAAACTTCCAGTCTTTTGCATGTTACAAAAATAGAACTACTCTTACCTCTAAGAAAGCCGAGCTGGCAGCCAAATGGTTAGCGCTCTTGCCTTCGTTTCAACAGTTCGTGGATTTGAATCCCACCTTGGGTATGGATGTTTGTATTGGTTCGGAATCCACTTTAAACCGTAGACCCTGATCTAATTAGCCCTCGTGTGCAAAAATTGACCCTTGACCAACAAACAAGCCAAACCTGCCAGAAATAAGCATTGGAATCCAAATACATTTTGCTAATAAGTGATAATTATTTAATTTATAACATGTAAATATAAAATGTTTCGTCATTTTTTAATAGTTTCTAAAAACATAAACCTTTTTAAACAATATACGATGCATATAAATCGAGTATTTATATGACAGTAATTTTCAATTATTCTCTCCAGTTACAGAGATTATCCTATGGTAACAATAGATGTAATGATTTTATATATACATATATATATATATATCTATAGTTAGATTTAAAAATGTAATAAAAAAATTTAATGTTCTTATATTATTAGTTATTTTTTAAATTATACTCTTTAATTATTTGTGGCAATATGATTCAAAAATCTCATAAGTCAAGGATCAAGTGTCATAAAATCAAGAGGAACTGTGTCTTATGGAAATAAAATCTAATTGAGCCAAGGCACTTGTAAATATAATTTTGATCATTCATATATTTCAAATTTGATTTGAATTTTGATATTCATTTTTGACCTTTTAATGAATAATAATTGTAAAATCACTCAAGATCTTTATATTTTTTTTAGTGGGAATAATATAAGCAGAACTCTAAAATGTAAATAAAATGATTATTTCTTTGGAATCAACAGGCAGTTAATTCTCCCTAAGACAGCAAGGGTAATTCCAATGTCAGTTTTGTTGAGCATTTGAACTAGTTTTATTAACCCTATTCTGTTCTAAGAACCCTGGGGGTAACATGATGTGTGCACCTGTTACGGGGAAATACAAAACCTTAACACTCTTTCGCTGTTTTTGTGGTTTTAGTACTATTATTTTCACGATATAATTCGCCAAAACTGGCAAATTTACTAATTTCGTGGGATTAATTGACAAGCGATTTCAACCAATAATGTTTTGAATGCTCCCCTACACAAGCTTTGAGAACTAACGCCAGACAAGACAATGGGAGTTACCATCTCTCTTGAGTGAGATTAAGGCTCTTCTCTAGAAGAGCCTTAATCTCAATATTTGTATTTAATCAAATGTTAATCTAAATGACAAATTTATGTAAAAAGTACATGCACTTATAAAAAATAATGGAAGTAGCTTAGCTATTTGAAAAATATTTCCTTAAAATACTGAATGACCCTCTTTGATATGTAATAGTTTTAATTCGCCTAAAAATCGAATCATACTAGTACTAAATGGAATTTAAATGGATTTTGCATTATTCTTCACCAAGATATTTGTGAAAATTTTCAGAGGTATGCCGGCCGAGGATATCAATTCTGGATCGAATGCTGTAAAAAAAGACCTTAATAATTCCAATTGTATAGAGGTCAGGGATTGTCAAACCAAAGCCAATGTTTCTTCTTATCCTCATTTTCATTGAATCAAGATTGGTCACTTTTCACTATCAGTCGATCAAATTTTATGCTTGTGACACTTTATAGACAACATTTGACATTAATATCTGCCAAGTATCTTAAAAATTACTATTACCATGTAGCTATAAATATAATGCTTTTCTTAATAGTAGTTATATTGAGCCCAGTGCTCACTGTGGATCAGTGGAGTAATTTTTATGTATTAAATGGAAATGTAGTAATTTTATCATATTCTCTTTATTTTATTATAATCCAAAAATGTGTTGTAAGAAAGATTTCTTTCTTGTTATTTTTAGAGTGATTGTGGAATTGGAGCGAGAAGCTGGTGAAGTTGGTTTAATCAGCCCTGAAACCATTGACTTGTTACCCCTAGAAGATTACTGATATTCTTTACTTATTTTTGCTCTTATATATATTGATATATTATCTATTTATAATAACAATAATATATATATATATATATATATATATATATATATATATATATATATATATATATATATATATATATATATATATATATATATATTGGAAATAAAATTTAAGCTCTTTTTATGGGATTAATAAAACAAAAGTAATTTAATATGTATTTTTGGAAGAAAAAACATTTTAGTGTGTAAGATAAGAAAAGCAAATTCTGATTTTTATGCCATGGAAATTTTTATGTTTAAAATTAATTGTTGTAATTATCTGTATAACTTATTGAATAAAGTTTTGTTATTAATTTCTGGTATGATGAGAAAAATAGTTCAGTTATATGATTGTAACTATTATTGTCTCATTCCTTACTTCAAATATATAAAAATTAAACTAAGTACTATTGTTCAGCTGTATGTCTATATTTAGTGTTTGTAATTTGTGTTTATATGCTTACTGGTTAATAAAATTTAAAATTTTTTTATTTGTGTAAAATTTTTAGGTATAAAATAACTTTGATAAGTATATATACAATTCGACATTTACTAAGTTTATCATTTTACCTTAAAATTTCAGGTATCTAAATTATGTTATGAATTTTTTCCTTCCCAAGTTAGACTGCAAGAAAGAAAATTTTAATCTATTTCATTGAGCTTTGATATTTTTTATATTTAAATAGATTATATTGTGAATGAAAATAATAATAGTGAATTTCTTGCGTTTTTGCTTACAAAAGTATCTTTTGTTATTGTTATTAGAGATTTATGGTGGTTTTCTTGATATCTAAACTTCTTAGATGAAATGAACAAAAATATTTGTATATCATTTTTTTATTGTTTCCATTACTGAAATAGAGATGATATACCATAAATTGTATACAAACAACTCCATACTATTATACACTGTGCGAGAAACTCTTTTGTTGCTACCTTTTTATATCCTATATTTGTATGTAACTCTACAAAAAATCTAAGTATACAAGTATTTTTTCGATGCTTATTTAAAATCAGCAAAAGATTTAAATAAAAAATCCTGTATGGGGTTAAAAAAGTAGTGAATAGTGCACTGTTGTATTTTTAAAATGTTAAATTTTAGTGATTCTATTGTTATATTATTTGCCTTAAAAATATGACAACTTAATATTTTCGATATGCTAGAAAACCTGGAGTGGATTGATGCTAAATTTTCAAATATATGATTATGAATTGTTTGCATTTTCTTCATATTATTTCCCTTGTCTACATGTTATCTTAGTTGAAATTTCATGATGTGTTACTGATGCTAGTTCTATATGTGAGCAGTATGAATTTGATAACCAGATTCATGGTAATTTAATAATGATAGTCTCCATTTTCATATTAGTCTTTTTGTGTGTATATGTAGTCGTTTTGAAATTTATTTATTTTTTAACAAACATTTAATTTTTATAAATAATAGTTTTTCCTTTAATAAGAATCTGAATGATAAGAAGAAATATAATAGTCCAATTATTTAATGAAACAGTAATTTATACTTACAGTTAAAATACTATTTATACATTTCATAAAGAGCATTTTTAACTGTAAGCTATATTGCCTACAGTTAAAAATGCTCTGTATTCATCAAATGTTTATTTTGTTTTGCTTTTTTTAATTAATACATTGAGCAGCATAATTTACATGTTTTATAACATTAAATTATTAATAACTAATTTCTTTACTTGAAAACTATAAGAAATAAATTACTACGTATCATTTAAAAGAAATAAAATTTTCTTTAACAAGCTTGTTTTTAACAATCTTTCAATAATTAAAACATGATGGAGATGATATGAATATATTTTCATTTTTATATGTATTAAGAATTTTTTCTATGAGCATTGTTTAATTTTATCAATTTATTTAAATATTTGAACAGTAATAGATATTATAATAATAAGCTTTATTTTATCTTCAGGAGAGAACTATTTAAAAATATTGTTATAAAATAATAAAAAATATTTAAAGGTGTTTTCCACAGTTATTAAATAAATAATTGAAAAAATAAAAACCCTGTTAATAAATATTTTTAAAATAAACATTTATTTACATCAACATGATCTAATATTGTGTTAAATACTCAATGCTTTATAATAAACAAATTTTCGAATTAACAAATATTTAAAAAATTCAAAATTTAGAATCACACATAGCTAAGAATCAAGCTCAATAAAATATTGTTGTATTTGACTCCTAAGAAACTAAAATAAAAAAGCACCGCTATATGAAAAAAATATCAAGAATTCTTAAAATTAATGTTTTTTTCAAATGATTAAAACTTAGATTTAAAATTTTGCCTCATTAGAAAGAGTCTATATTATCTACCATACTTCTACTGTCCTAAAATATGTATCAGTTCTGTTTGATTCAATTATACTTTAATTGCTAAAAAATTTAAATTCCTAGTTTAAGGAAACACTCTTCTCTATGGAAATGTTAATAATACATTGGATAACATTATTCATCAAGTGTTCTGGTAAATTACCACTTTTCATAACGTCACAGATAAATCAGCCTGATTAGCATATATTTAGTTATATTTTATATAATAATATATAATTTTTTTAACAATTAAAATAAAAATACACTAAATTCACAGATGTAGAATATTGAAGTCTAATTTTCCATAATTCACTTACAGTAAAATATTAGTTGAATGTGAGTACCTCTAAAGCTAGCATAGCATAGTTACTATAAAAATATTAATTTTCAAATATTTTAATTTTTTTTACAAATTAAATAAATGAATACCAAATAAACAAAGCATCAGTTGAAATTAGTGAATTATCATTGTAAGCAAAAATATTCCGTCCAACATTTTAATTTACCATTTATACATATATTTCTTTAAAAAAAAATAAATATCTGTATTTGTATGCTTTAAATATTAACTATTATACAAGATGTCTCAATTTAAAAAGCTTTCAGTTAAGCTGCTGAAAAAACTAATTTTATATATTTAACGAGATATTCCCAAAAGAAGTTTCGAAATAAATCTTTTAAAATTAATCAGGCTATTAAAAAAATTGTCTCTCAGATCACAATAATTTAATGTCCTCTTTTATAGAATTTTTTTTTTCTGTAAGGATTTTTCCTTTTTAGTAATTTTCATACACTTATCCTTTGTTTTCATATTTTTCAACTTATAAATTAAATAATCCTCTAAAAAGTTACGACATAAAAAAAAAGTTTCTAATATTATCAAGATAAACTTTTCAAAATAAAGAATAATTTTATCGCTTGCTAAAATTATTATTTTGTTTTATTTACACTAAATATATCTAACAACTTTAAATCAGAATTAAAGTTTATTTAAAATAATAACTTAACATGGCGGCAATAGCCTGGTTGTTTGGGCGTGGTTTTCATTAACGGCGGAAGGTTCGAAGCCTGCATATAGATATATGGTTGCCCATAGAAATATCGCAATGTCCTTCATTTGTAGTGTCACTTTTGCGAGTAGTAGGACAATGTGGGGGTTCTTCGAAAGAGTCAGTTTATAGGGTTCATTTTCAAAAGCATTATGTTTAAAAAACGACGAATGCCCTCGCATTTTTATTTCTTTTTGAAAAACAAGACCTGACTGAAAATAAATTATTGCAAAATTAATTTTTTTTTCCTTTTACGGTAAGCTGATGTGTTAAGGTATGAGAGTTACGTAAACCTAAAAATAAGAAACACTAATCTATAGAATTGTAACTTATGAAAAAATTAGATAAATTTGTTTTCAGTGTATGTGAATTATCTAGTTTTATAATCCTGTTAGATAAAGAAGGGAGTCTTAAAATAGGCACATCTGTTCTCCTATTTTCAATATTGTCTGCGTCGCATTGGAATTCATAACTAGCCATGAATGTGACGATCAAAATTTAAAAATCTGTGGGAAATACAAAAACAAATTTACTTGGAAAAAATCTGAAGAGTAAAATTACTGTTTATTTATTTCTCCTAGAATTGGAGTCCACAGAAATATTGCAGCTTATACTGATTTTGCGCAATGGGTAAAATATCATTTCACCTGGTATAACCCGTAGCTATTTTAAAGACTACGGTGATTCGAATCGACATTATTCTTCCAGGCCTCCGGGGAATAAATATTGCTTACCCTACTGATTTTATCTACCTTGATTTGAAAAGTGCAATTTGACATTCGTGGTTCTTTCTATACAACTTGAAAAAATAATCGTTTGTAATTGAAAGAGGGTGGTCACACACATTTCTGTAGTGATCTTACAAAATAATATATATATGTGTGTATGTATGTATATATTATAAGACTTATTTACTAATATATTCAAGCTGATAGCCTTTCCGTTGAACTATTTTATGTTTTCGTTGTCCTTTTCTTAAAACATCAAGGCTGATATTGTTCCACTCCACTTTCACAATCTTCCAGAGTCCATCCAATATTTGGAGATTCCGCTTTTTATCTTGTTTTAAAGATAGTTCATAGGTGACACACGTTAGAGAACTTGGATGGGAGGCTTTTCAAAGGAATAGCTTTAACTTCTGTTTCCTTTCTCAGTTTTACAAAATGTAGAACAGTAAATTAGAGTAGCCTTATCATGATAGAACTTGACACAGTAAGATTATTTGGTTAAAGGAATGGATTTTCTTCCTTCAAAATAGGTGCATTAGAATATACTTCTGAAATACGAATTTAGACTTTCTTTATTTTAAGTTTTCTGTTATAAAAAATCCAGTAATAAACATAAAACCCTTAGAAAAACTTTCTTTTTTTTTTCTCTAAACCACTTTGTTAAGTCTTTTTCTCCTCTTTTTAGGCAGAAAATCGATCTTTTCTGCAGCTGTCAGATAAATAAATCCAAGAGTCATCAATTTTAACTGCATATGGATGGAGTTTTCAGTGTAAACAAAAACAAATCTCAGTTGACCGGAAGCCATCTCAAATACTTCCGGTTTTCTCTCTTCCCATTGAAAATCAATGCAATCGCAAAAATTTTTATTTAAATATTTTTAGGTATTTATTTCTGTTTTCGAAAATTTTTTATTTTATCCATTAAAATCATAATTTTTAATAAGAGTGTAATCAGTGGTGATCCTGTAAATTTTTAAAAATTATTTTAATTTTTACTTAAATAATCCTGATGGATTACCATATTTCTCGGGGATTATAACAATGATTCTCAATTGTTGATGAATGATACATTGTAACCCACATTCTAATTCTTGCTATTATTAATCTCAATTGTTAATCATTTTGTTCTTTAACTAATTTTTAATTTTATGCATTTTTTCCAAAATTTCAGGAAATATATTTTGCGCGCGATTGAATTATAAATCATTTCAAATATTAAGCAAGGTATTATTTATGCTTTCTTATATAGTATTATAAATTTAATTAAAACTTTCTTGATGATGCTAGAATATATGGATTGGTATCAATAATGAGTAGAACAAAATTGTTATCATGTGTTTATTTACTTGTTGTTTATTAATATTTTAAACAAGTCTTGGTTTTTATTGCAATTAAAATTTAAGTCTTAATTTTAAGAGTTGATTTAGTATACAGCTAATTAAATAAAGGATTGTAAATCGGGTTCCATTGGAAATGTGAACATTTTCCATTGCGAAAGTAAATTTGTTCCAGCTCGCCTATTGCAACCAAATGTTTCGCAACAACTACTACCTTTGTTTCCTGCATTTCAAAATTT
>JAJQOW010001082.1:25000-64367 GCA_037975125.1 Latrodectus hesperus | reverse complement strand
GCACACACACACACACACACACATATATATATATATATATATATATATATATATATATATATATATATATATATATATATATATATATATATATATATATATATATATATATATATATATATATATATATATATATATATATATATATATATATATATATATATATATATATATATATATATATATATATATATATATATATATATATATATATATATATATATATATATATATATATAAACTCTCACTTCCATAATTTAAGCACGAAGACGAAAATGCTAATTTCCGGAAGTCAATCAGAATTGAAGAGGATGCAAATCGCTGCAGAAGTAGATGGAAGTATGCAAATATGTTGGGTAACAACCAAACGCACTTTCATGTCAAGAAATATGAAAAAAGGACATACTTATAAGATGCCAGCTTTATGAAGGGTCACAGAAGTTGATTGTAAGTGCTGATAGAAGGTGTTTAAACTTTCGTACGATTTGTTTTCAAGACATGCGTGTTTCTAAGACTTCCAGAAGACGAATGGAAGATTCTGAGCGCTGGCGTGCTGAGCGTGCACTCTAAAAAAAGCACTGTAATTTTACAGCAAAATATGCTGGCGTTTTGGGCGCCAGTACAATATGCTGTAAATTTTACAGCATATTCGTAAAATTTTTACAGTTCTTTTTGCTGTAATTTTTACAGCACTTTTCGCTGTAACTTTACAGCCCTTTTCACTGCAATTTTTACAGCACTTTTAACTGTAATTTTACAGCACTTTTTATGTTATTTTTACAGCACTTTTTATTGTTATTTTTACAGCACTTTTTATTGTTATTTTTACAGCACTTTTTGTTTGCTATTTTTACAGCACTTTTTATTGTTGTTTTTACAGCACTTTTTATTGTTGTTTTTACAGCACATTTTACTATGCATTTTGCTGCATATTCTACAAAACCTACTGCAATAGCTATTTACAACTATCATCATGTTTTGTAAAGGTAACAGTAGAGTATAAATCAAAAGCTAATTTCCTAATATTTGAAAATACAATAGCTAATTTCCTAATTATGGGCCAACCATTATTAAGAAATTTTTTATATAATATACTAAGTACAAAAACATAACTAATGTTATATTGCAGAAGATGTCATTTTTCAGAACATTTTGTGAGCAATAGTTTAACTTTCAATAACGAGATTGCTTAACTTTCTTACCTCAAAATCTTGGATCAAATCGTAACATAATTGAATAGTTAAGAAGGTTAAATTTTTTATTACATATTTTTTTAAAAAACATTAAGAAATAACAGTTATATTGAATAAGATACAAAGCTTAGCATAAAATTGATTTTTGATATATTTGTGATTCTACAGATTATGATAAAAAGAAACCTTACAAAACATTCCATTTTACTAAAAATACCAAAGGGGAATTAGTTAATGATGTAGCATTTTAATTACACTGTAAAGACAAAAGTTTTCTTTTTAATATTGTTTAAAGTAATTGATTTTTTTCTATTATAATGTAAGCAAATAAAGATTCTGAGAAAAAAAGCATTATAGTTGACAATACACAAATAATTGTAAAGAAATTTTTATTTACATTTTAATAGTTATAGCCATTTAAAGTTATATAAATTATTTAAAAGTGACAAAAACACGTGCTTGGATTCCATCCTTGACATATTTTTACATTTCGTTCCCCGCAAGGATTAAAGTTGAACAAACACCTGAAAAAAAAATAGAAATCAGACACAGGAATAACTAATTCGAAATTTCAAGAGCTGAATATTTCAGAGGAGAAAAGTTGTTTAATAGTTCAATTCAATAATTGGAACTTTTTATTGATTCATATAATTGATTGAATTTGCCTAAAATATGCTTCTTTTAATAGTCCACAAGTGGTTATTACATTCATGCAAACACAATCATTTTGATGATAAAATTTATTTCAAGGAATTTTAGCAATTTCATGATAAAAATTTTTCGTAATGAAGGTCTCACTTCTTATGAAGATGATAAAATCTTTAATTCAATTAAATCGTTCTGATGTTTTATATCTTTATACCTCAAAAAAATAATTTGTAATTGATTTAATTAAAAGAGAATATAGAATTTGTTTTATTAGGATTCATTTATGTTATCGAAAATTATATCCTCTGAAAAACAAATCATAACACTTCCAATTGTGAATTACAATTTTTTAGAAATAAAGTGCGAAATATGAACTTTATGCCCACATGTTAAAGATAACATACAAAACCCGATTATAAGTTTAAAAAAATTAATTTTGTAGAGAATATGGAAACATTTCCTTTGCATGCATATATATATATACACAATTTAAAAATATTTTCATCGAAAATAAACAGAAAAACTAAAATGCTATAATGTGTCAAAGTAACAATAATTTATGAAATGACATATTATAAAACATTTGCTTAAAACTGAATTTCTTTAACTCATAAATAATTACCTCAAAAGTGAAATCTAAGTTGTCTTAGAGTGAGATCAAAGTTGTATTTCCCGCTAAGAAAACTCTAATTTCAATAAAAATTACATGCAATAGTGCAAAATTAGGAAATATAAAAAATTTGCTGTTCATTAAGTCTGCATATTTACGTCATTATATACGTACTTAAAGATAAATAAAGGAGACTACAATTGAAGTTGTATCAAAAAAGATATATTTAACTAAAACAATTTATTTAGATTTTCTTAGAATTTTATATATAATCATATGATTAATTTTAAACAATTGAAGTTGTATCAAAAAAGATATATTTAACTAAAACAATTTATTTAGATTTTCTTAGAATTTTATATATAATCATATGATTAATTTTAAATAGAATGTCAGCAGAGTAAACAGTTTTTGATGAGGTCAATAAATGTAACAACAAATTTTTGCTTTTGAGTTAAAACACTTCAAACCTTACGAAATATATAAATAATACATGCCACAAATTAATACACATGGTGTGCAAGGTAAGTCTGTAATATCTACTGCATCCTGAGAAGATACGGAAATCTAAAACCAATAAACAAATTCCTGATTAATTTATTTATGATTAATTTTTATATTCATTTCTAAATTTCTTATTTATAATTTACTAAGCAGTAATTTTTTTTAAATAAAGTTTTGAATACTTTACTGCAATACTTCTAAATATTTTTTTCCAGTCTTCTCCAAAATATGCAGATAGAAGAACAATACACGCTCCAACATCCTCTTTTCCCTCCAATTCCTCAATAGTTAAAGATTATATTTTACAACCTCCAGGAGGAGAAGTTTGTAAGAAATTAACAATTCTTTTAATTTTGTTAGCTGATGCAAACTTAAGTCTTTCATTTAAATCTACAGCAGTTAAAAACTTAAAATGGTCCAAAATGCTTTGCTTTAAAAATAAGCAAGGCCATCTTTCTTTAAATGTGGAAATATCACTAGGTGTGTTAGTATCATTTCTTTGAAATGGAGAAGTCTCATATTAATTTTACAGCCTCTTCAATCATAACATCAAAAAACACATTGCATTTTGGTTTCTTGTCGGACATCACAATAAAGGACAACTTTTAAAAATACACGTGCTTACTCTCACTCTCCTAATACCTATTCCATCTTTCAAATATAGCTGAAGTTAATAAGAAGAGACTTTACTCTGAATAGTCTTACTACTAAAAGTTATTTGTGATTATTCTATTTTTAAAACTTCCTTTACAAATCAAACCTTTTCTTCATAAATTCTCATTTTCTCTAAACATATGTATATTTAAAATTTTTTTAAAAAGTGTGACTATATTGGAAGGTAGCATTTAATGTGCACAGTAGTATTAGAAAAATCTTGAGCACAATATGTTTTAAATATGTTAAGCAAGAACAAATTACAAAGTTTTCATTCATATATTTGTTTCTTAATTATAATTTTAAATTACCTTTTCTTTTTATGAATTTCAGATTTCTTCACTAACATGTAAATAAATCATAAAACGCTCTACAAATTTTTCAATTTTTTAATAAAATAAAGTTAAATTTGCAGTAATAATTTGCAGTAATAAATAAATTTGCAGAAATTAAATTTTTTTCAAAAAAAATGTGTTGCCAGAAATTTTGTTTTATAAATATCAAACTACCAACAAGATTTCCCAAACAGGTTTTAATGAATGTTCTAATTAGTAATATAAATTAAAAAAATTAATCATAGTTATAAAATAATAAACTTTACTTTTTCTAAATAAATGACCTTAATTCGAATAGTACTTCCTAATATGTATTTAAAAAAATATTTCTTATATATTTGTTTTAAAATAATGATTTTAAAAAATAAATATTTTTAAAAAATATTACATTTTCCATTGAAATGCATTTTTACATTTCATGCAAATTCTAAACACAAGAGCATTTATTCTTATAAATATCATTATTTGTAATATTATTTTATTGAAAGAATTTACAAGCATTTATGCCTAAAAAATTATTATTTTAATACATGTTACAAAATGGAATTGAATTAATGATCAAAATTCGAATGCAATTTAACGATCTGTATTAAAAATAAACATTTTTTAATAAAATTCTAATCAAAAAATTATTAAAAAATATAAAAATTATATTTAGTTAATATACAATAAATTATATCATTTTACAATGACAGAGAAATCAGGAATTTTCCACAACGAAATAAAATAGAAATTCCGTTAATATATTTAATAATATATACCTAAAAGAATATAACAATAGATAATTATTCAATTTTAGTTTCGAAAGAAATATAGCTAAGCAATTTTATAACAATGGAAGCACTTGAATACAATTCTAATTTCATCAAAAATTTGATAATTAAAATACTAATCAATTATGTTACCAAACTACTATAAAATATTTAAAATATTAATAAAAAGTAAGTAAAAAAATATTGGCACTAAATTAATACTAGTAAATATGATCATTTGTAAATTCAGCTTAGAATTTTTTGAAATGTTCATTCAAATTTATAAGAATTTATATATATCAAAGTTCGCTAACAACTTGCATAATAAACAATATGAAAAGTATGCGTTACCTTATATTTGGTGGTTAAATTTCAATAGAATTTCAACTGAAGGAACAATTATTCTCAAAATATCACCAAACGAAAACAAGGGCAAATAAATGGCGAAATTAATTTTAATCACTTGTCACAGGAATAGAAGAAACTTTTATCCCGCCGATTCAATGCGCATGACCAATAGCAAACGATTTTCTGCGACTGAATTTTACAGTAAAATTTACTGTAATCATTCGTGTTTATATGATAGCTATTTAAATAACAGTGATTTTTACTGTATTTCTTCCGTTTTTTTTGTTTTTTTTTGCGATTTTAGTCAAGCGGAATCGCAGAACAACCTCCACACATGTGACATCTATGGTTACAGCTTCCATTCGTAAGGAGATATCTGCAGCTACTGTACGTCGAAGAATGCATATGAGTGGACTGTACGTCCGGGTACATCAAGTTTGTGTTTGTCTCACCGTCAAATCAAGAGGGGCACGATTAAAATGGTGCCGGATACATGTCAATTGGACTGTGTCTGACTGAGGCAATGTCACGCTTACTGATGAGTCATAATTTGCTCTGGAGCCAGATTTCAAGCGTATTAGGATATGACGTAAAAAAGGAACACGTAGTCAGCCCCAAAACATCACTGAAAATCGCGCAATCCGAGGCAGAACCAAGCATTATGGTGTGGACATGGATTTCCTTTGGGTACCGCACCGACCTGCATATCTTTAAATGGGTTTCTGTGACGGCTGTCCGGTATCAAAGTGTATTTCTAGAACCCATTGAAAGATTGTACGCTTCAGCAATTGACCCTACTTTTGTTTTAAGGGACGATAACGCACGTCCCTATAGAGCTGACATCGTCGATGACTACCTGGAGAGTGAAGCGATTGTGCGTATGGCGTGGCCAGCATATTTGCCCTACCTTAATTTCATTGAAAATCTTTGGGATGCTCACGGCCACATGCTGTATCTTCATGTTTCCCACCTCCAGCTACTCTCATTGAGCTGGAAACTGCTCTACAAAAAGAATGGCTATCGCTTAACTCTGCTATGGTTGACCACATAATTGAAAGCATGGTCACAAGGTGTAAATATTGTATACAAATGATCGGGGATTACATATCTTATTAATGTCTTTTCTTCATTTTATGCTGTTTATTTTCAATTCATACATAATTTTGTTTATATATCCACTATGTCATTATCTGATAACTTAAAAAATTTTTAATATTGTTTTGATTTCTGTATAAAATTTTTGATTTTATTTTACATAAAAATATATATATGCTACTTTTCTGTCAAATTTCCTGTGAATCAAAGCAGTATTTGTTGATTTTTTGTCATTTTATATATTCGTGCTTAACTTTTGGAAGTGAATGTATATATATAAGTGTGTGTGTGTGTGTGTGTGTGTATATATATATATATATATATATATATATATATATATATATATATATGTATATATATATATATATATATATATATATATATATATATATATATATATATATATATATATATATATATATATATATATATATATATATATATATATATATATATATATATATATTGAATATATATATATATATATATATATATATATATATATATATATATGCATCATGTTTTTAATCTTTAAATTAAGTTTTTGTACTTTTCTAGAAACTCAATTAATATTTACTGAATTTCCTAAAAAAAGTAATTTATAGTGTTTTGAAAACTTATATAAATATAACGAAAATTAAACGTTCAGATTGTTTTCAGTATCCAAAATTGTTATTTGCTGAAAAGTGTAAATCTTACTTTTACAAATAGACGTTTTCCGGAAGTTGAATATTTCTTTAGGAAATTTTCCACTAAATGTCAATATGTTGCATTTCACCGAAGAAAAATAAACCTCATAGAATTATATGATTTACCATAATTTGTATATTCAAGAGCACAACACAGGTTTTCACCCATCTACATTTAATCATGATCCATCAGAAATATTTAGTTTAAGGGAAAAACATTATTCTCAAAAATAAGTAAAATTTAACTGTCAGGGACAAATATTTATAAAGTACTAACTATTTTGATGCAGAAATATCACCATAGAAACAAAATTATAGCTGAAGGGTTCATTGCTCTTCCATTGGATGAGATTAATATTATTTTTTAAATTGTAAGCGATCGTATGAAATAGTGTACACACATTTGTATACGAACATATTGGACAGCCAAAGACAGGCTTTTGTTATGCGTTTTAAAAACCTTAAATTTGTCGACTTTTCTTTTCCCCCGGTGGTTGGCAATAATGCCACCCACAGGAGAAAACCTGGAAAACTCTAGCCTTTTTACAGATGCGCAGTCAGGGAGAATAAACATATGTTCTGTTGCTCAACAGTGGCTGGGATCGAGCACGGGACCCTAAATTCTGAAGGATGGTATCCTAGAAGAAACCTTAGTAAGTATAAAAGCATTTGAATAGTAAAAGTGAATGCCATGAATTCAAAGTCAATATAATTAAATGTAATTTAAAATAAAGATTTTAAATTTTTAAAAAATAAATCAAATTCTATTACTGGTCTAAACTGATTTTTTTATAATTCATTTTGGTAAACAAGAGTTCAATACCAATATAAATTTAGATAACAATCAACGTGGGTAATATGAATTACCAGGAAATAAAGATTTTTATTTCATTGGGAAACTAAAAATTCGGTAACTATTTAATAAATACTGAGATAATATTGAAATAAAATAAATCTTTTTTTATAATCAGATTATATTGAAATACAATTTATTAAAATATTAAGGAGATTAATTACACCATATATGTAAAAGAATAAATTAAAAAAATAATTTAATGAGAAATTAATCTAAAAGAATGATAAATTAATACTTGCTAAATAATGAATTTATATTTTCTTGAAGTATGTGTTTGTGTTTAAAAAAAGATTGAAATTTATAAGTAAGGAAAACAAAAATAAAATTCTGCACTGTTCCTAAATAATACTAAGCCCAAATAGAACAAAGGAAGTTCTAGATCTAAAAGTCATTGTTCTTTTGATATACATAATCACTATTTGAGTGTATTAAGAAAATAAATGAAATTGTTAGCAAAAAATAAAAATAACTATCAATAAGAAAACCTTTCAAAAATTCGCTTTAAAAGTATTTATGTTACTTTTTAAATCATTATTGGTTATCAGCTTTCTTAATACAAAATGCTTATAAAAATGTGGTATGAAGCATATTTTGGACTGTTACTAATGGTGAAAATGTCACACCATACAAATTTTCAAAGAAATTGCATAATGAAGGCATGTCTAGTGGTAACAACTGTTACAAAAATGATTAAGTTTTTAGGTATTTTAGAAGTATACTGTGTATAGTTCTGGGTGTACACAACAAAATTCACAAAGCTTACAAAACAAGCTCAAAAAAGCAGACGAGTTGAATTACAATATCTTCATAAAGAATAGTACAATATTTCCACAAACAAACAAGCAACTGTAAGATGTATTCAGTTATAATTTATCTTTCTGTTACATGGCATTTAAGATCTTAAACTGTATTATTAAGAAAATGTTTTTTAAATATCCATTATATTTAGTGAATAAGTCATCAAAGTTATAGTACCTTCAGTTGTATTTTTAATTTCTTTATCACAACAGAAATCGTGATTTTTCTTTCTAAGCAAAGTTTTTCATGTATTCTTACATGAATAAAAATGTACGCAGATGAATTTATCCGAAATTTTCATAATTATAGAACAACACATGAATTAAATATCTTCTGCAATATTTTATCAACTTCAAATCAAATGCTAATCCTTAATCTCATGTGTTGACTTTTTTTTTTTTTAAACATTTCTTGACTGTTAAAATTTTATCTATTACTGAATTTAACAAATAACAAAACGAAGAGGAGTGTTATTCAGGGGATGATATAGCAAAAAGTTGCTGTTGTTGCAACAAAATATGAATGAGCTAAAATTTAATTAAAATCAAAATTGTAAAAATGATGATACTAATTTATTTATGAAGAAAATTTCTGATTGTTGTATCTAAACTAGAAATAATAACTAACATTTTGAAAGATTATAATTATAATAATAATAATAGAGTTTGCAGTCTAATCGAATATCCATTTTGTTATGGATTCTGTCATCTAAAACACGGAATGATATATATATATATATATATATATATATATATATATATATATATATATATATATATATATATATATATATATATATATATATTTGACAGAATGAATTGAATAAAGTTTAAAGTTTGAAGTTTGTTTCTTCCAATAAAAAAGCTGATAGGGTAATTAATTATAACAATGTAATTAACTAGCAACAATGTAATTAATAGTAATATTTTTATAATTTTAATTAAAATGGATATCTATGGTATAAAATAGAATAATATACACAACCCTGCATTAAAAATGCAACACCTAGAAAAAGTGTTTAAATACCTATTCAAATGTTAGGGTGCTTTTACTTTACCCAGTTTGTGAAATGCGCAGCTCTCCAGCGCACTTAGGATAATATATAAGGTAAGAAACCGAAAAATTGGACTATAATCAAGCCCTTATTGTTGCTTGGAAAATAATCAATGAAAGATTTCTCATGTCAATAAGGACGCCTGTAATTGCAGAGAGTGCCTTGTCAACGGAATTATTTCTAGTAGATAAACGAATTTACGAGGGGTAGGTAATTGGACTGTGAAGGGGAGGATGATCTTCATTATCTTTTGCGGCATGACGGTGTATCCAGAGAGATATCAGCACGATTGGATCAACACGTTGGACTGGAGACGATTTTGGAGTCACAAATTAAGTCTACCGAAATACAGAAGCATGTGCAAGATACCCATGATGATCCCATATCAAGCAGAGCCATTTGCTTTCGATTGGTTGCTAGTGGCGTTCATAAAAAGACTACCATTGATCTCACAGCATAGACGCCAAAGTATGGAATGGCTCCAGATTAGAGAGATGTGGACGCAGGATCGTCTTCTCATATGAGACACGTTTCTGTTTCTTCAGTGATAATCGCCGTTTACGGTAGACGTCGACGTAGCGACAGGTACAATCCTGCAGTAATTGTGGAATGCACCACCGCTTTACAAAGCGGTATCATGTTTTGAGGAGCCATTGGGTACAATTCCATGTCACGTCTAGTTCATATTCACGGCAGTATGACAGCCCACGTAGGCGTCTATGATGTGCTGCGGCCAATGACACTCCCCTATTTTCAGATGGCCTACAATGCACTTTATCAGCAGGATAACACTCGACCACCCATTTTTTGCATAAGTCAACATGTTTTGCAAGCTTATATAGCTGTATTTTTTGGCAACCGCACAAGCCAGATCTTTCACTAGTCGAAAACATTAAAGATATGTTTGGACGCCATTTGCAGACCCTGCCATAGTCTCCTTTACAAAATGCATTTTGGCAAATGATTGAGAGGAAATGGAGAGCCATTCTTCAGGAAGCCATCCGTACTATTTTTGACTCTGTGCTTAGAGGTGTTGTTTCTTGAATCACCCCCCCCCACGGTGGTTCTAAGACCTACTGACCCGACCTTGTTCTCGCTCTGTTTTATGCATACCATTTCGAAATACAGATCACTTATTGTTCATTTCCCTCTCTCTCGGTTTGCAGAAATATGTCACTTTCTGGCATCTTCTTCAAGGAGTTGCATATTCAATGTTGGGAATTTTTTTATTAGGGCATATATATTTTGTGTTTAATTCTAAACTTATTATTATTTCCTAAAAACATCCAAGTTTATTTTTAATTTTTAATACAATTAGATTTTTTAAATTATTAATATGCGCTTTAATAATATGCGCTTAGTTAAATGATTCTTTACTTTCTTGATTGTTAACATTTATAGTATCATTTTCAAATTTCGTCATAATATAGTAAATTTTTTGAGTGTCTGATATTAATTGAAAGAAAAAACACGGTACAGTCTTTTAGGAGTACTATATATATATATATATATATATATATATATATATATATATATATATATATATATATATATATATATATATATATATATATATATATATATATATATATATATATATATATATATATATATGTATATATATATATATATATACATATATATGTATGTATATATATACATATATATATATATATATATATATATATATATATATATATATATATATATATATATATATATATATATATATATATATATATATATATATATATATATATATATATATATATATATATATATATATATATATATATATATATATATATATATATATATATATATATATATATATATATATATATATATATATATATATATATATATATATATATATATATATATATATATATATATATATATATATATATATATATATATATATATATATATATACATATATATGTATGTATATATATATATATATACATATATATGTATATATATATATATATATATATATATATATATATATATATATATATATATATATATATATACATATATATATATACATATATATATATATATATATATATATATATATATATATATATATATATATATATATATATATATATATATATATATATATATATATATATATATATATATATATATATATAAGTAATGAAAAACTGCATCGTCTTCTTGGTTTGATTCTGAAATTTACAAATTTTTTCTCAAAAAGAAGTATTTACTTTATCTTACAAACATATTTGTCCATTTCAAAGAAAATATTCATATTTTCTAACTTCTTAATTTTCAATTTAATTTATTTATTAACTACTTACTGTTTCCTTTATATCAATTAATATAAAGTATATTCACCATTTTGCAAAGATTTTTATTAATTTATACTTATCTTGAGATTATTGGAAATTAAATTAATAAAATGTCTTTCTTTAAATAAAATTTATGAAGTACACATCCACATTGGCACTTGAAAATCCTTGAATTGATCTGAATCCACTGGAATAATCATTTTTGACTAATTACTTTAATACTTTGATTATTTTAATAATTTACTTATCTTTAAAAAATCAAGTTCAATTTATAAATTCTTCATAAATTTCTTTTCCGAGAAAATGTATAAAATAGTAGAATGACTACTAATGAAACTACATGAAGATGTAAGCAAAACTTGATTGGTTAATTTGCAATTTTTCACAAGAAATGTTATGGATCATTATATTAATTCATTTAACAAATTTTGGAAAAGTAATTTGTTTTTAATTTTTTCATGATAAATCCTAATTTCTTAGTTCAGAAATTAATAATAGTTATCCAAGCACACTAAAAAATATTATTTTCATATTTACTTAAATTTAGAAACAGATGAAGAAATTCTCTTAATATTAACCAAACATTTTTAAATGAAAACATTCTCAGCATATATAAATGAATAATTTTTGTTTAAGCCCCAAATTGTTGACAATATTTAATTTAAATAATTTTGATATCAAATGAGTAAAATATGAGACCTTTAATCAGCATCAACAAAAAGTGTGACAATATAAAGGAATTTTGTTGAATTGGTGCCATAAATAAATATTTTCATAGGAACTTAAAAAATATTTCTTAAATGGTTTACAATATTGCTTCAACAAAGCATAAGCTTAGAAATAAAATAATTGTTTTTTAACTATTTTATTATGAACAATAGAAAGTTTCAACACGTGTATTTTTTTGTTTTCTTATGATTGGAATTTGTTAAGTGTTTAACAATTATGCATGATATCACGCTTTTATATATATATTAAATAAAGTAAAAAAAGTATAATTTACTAAAGTTCTTAAAATAAAAAATCTTTGATTATTATTTATTTCAGTTTTGCAGGAAAATAAAACAAAATCATGATACAGTAAACATAGCATAAAATATTTCAAGTATTCTTTTGTAGGAATGAAAACTAAAACATTTTCATGCACAAAATAATAAATTGTTTCTTTAATAACAATGCTCCAAAATTCTAGAAAGCAGATAAACTATTTTGTTTCTATCGTTTTTCAAATAAGGAAACGTTTTTTTAATGAACTATCTACTAATCAATAAATATTTGTTGAATACATTGGTTTGTGTTCCTCCATAAAAAGAAAATTGTTAAGAATGTAAAGATAATGATTCCCTTTAGTTTTCAACAATTTATTTTGTATTTCAGTAAATGTTTGCTTCAAAATTATTATCATTTTTTATAAAACTAAAACAAACAATTATTTTTATAAATATTAGAGACTAAAATAATCAGAGTAATACCATAATTTACTGGTTAAAGTAACATTAAGTTAAAGTTTTACGTAATGAGAATTCTGAAGCATTCATTTTTATTAAGATTAATATCAGTTTGTTTCAAAGGATCAAAGGATGTTTATATATATATATATATATATATATATATATATATATATATATATATATATATATATATATATATATATATATATATATATATATATATATATATATATATGAGTTTACTTTTTAAAGTTCATATCGTCCGATAAATAAAGTATTCGGAGCTTAAAAATATAAAGTACATGGAGCTTAAAAAATTTTGTATGAAAATATTATATCATCTCGTAATCTGTTTTGTATAAAAGTTTTTGAAAATAATGATAGAATGATGAGAGAGAGATTATGTGGTTAAAAAATAACATAAATGATACAGAGTGTGCTCTGGTTATAAATCATAATATGAAGAAATTTTCATTTTTAATCCAACATTAAAAAAAATGTGAATGTTGAAATTTTCGTATGTGTGTAAATAAAACATTTAAATATTGATACAATGCACAAAGTTTATTTTCTATGGGATTGTATGCAGTTTAGATTAATACAAGTGCCTGAGCACTAACTGAACTCTAACAATGTTAGAAGATGATATACTACTGATAATTTCTGTATTCTTGAGATAAATTTCGAGTGACTTTCCTTGCAAATATGCAGAATCTTCAGCAATATTTTGAATGGCTAACGCATATTTTGCAAAAGAATGTAATGTCATGTTCATTATCTCTTAAATTAAACAAATAGTACAAAAGTTGGGCTGCAGATAACTGTTAAATTCTTTTACAACACCACTTATTACCATTCCAAAGATTATTTAAATTTCTGTGCAAATAGGATTACTTTCAAGTGGAGTAATATTTCTATTTAAATAATAAAGTTGAGTAGTATTGTTTTTTACTGATATTTTAAAAGGAAATGTTTCCAATTGTATATTCTCGTTAAATTGAAAAGACATAAATTATTGTAATAGTTTTAACTATTAACTTTTTCTGTACGTAAAACTATAAGAGAGACTATATAACAGCAAATATAAAATTAAAAATGAAGTAAGCAATTTGGTGTATAAATTTTATTAATAAAATACATAAAGGCATAATAAACCAAAAATTTCAACAATTTTTTTTTAAATTTTAGAAACATAATTATCTTGTATGAATGTAGAGATTTATTTATATTATTTCTAATAATTCCATATACTATTAAATACAAATCTGAAGTTTAAATAGTTCCTACTAACTGTGTAAAAGTATAAACAAAAGATCTTATTTTCTTAGTTCTAACTTCTTTTCTTTAGTTAGATATTTTAGTCCTTTCAGTATAGAATATTAATCAATTCTGTCTGCTAATTTTCTTTAAAATATTAGTTCTGAAGAGTAATACAGGAATACTTCCAAAAAATAAAGGGAATGTAATATATTTTGAAATATTTGAAAAGTATTGAATATTAGTTAGATAACTTCTTGCTTGTACTGGTATTAATGACACGCAATTTGAAATTTAGAAAATATTTGATTGAAAAATGAATGAGTTCTATACATAAATATTTTCATATTACGTATAAAAATGCAAATGAACATCGTAAATATATGTGAATAATAGAAGAGAAATTGTCAAAATTCTTAAATACTAAGCTTTTAGACGTAAAATATTTTTCTGAGATTTGAAAACAATGAATATTAAAAATACTTTACGACATTCATTTTATCCATAAATCTAAAGTTGTTACAAAAGGAACATGTTATGTTATGTAATTTTATTTACGTTACTTTTGTGACCTGTAAATAAATTAGTGTATTAGTTTATCAATTTGATGTACGCATTATTTATTCTTCGCAAAAGAAACAGTTCAAATCATACAATATACATATAATGTTATAATGTATTTATTACAGTAATATGCACATAGCTCTCTGTGAAAAAATACTTATATTAAAATATAATAAAGAAATAGAAATTTTAATTTGATACTTTAAAAAGTAAGGTTTTTTAAATACGTTTTCAGAAGCTTCTTGATCTAAATTAGAATTTAATGAAAAAAGAAAATTTAAATTTAAAACCAGGTCAAAATATTTCATTTAATTTATTCTGATGCATTTCTTTATTTTGGAGATAGTATTTTCACATCGATGTTAATAAAAATGTCTCTTCATAGTACATTTTAAAGTTTTTATTTTTTTATCTTTTTTCTTTCAACATTTGTCTATGTATCAAATAAAATTAAGCAATTTTTTTATCATTTTTTATTTATTATGATTTTACAAGAAAAAAAACAAGTAATTGAAGAAAATATTGCAGAGAAAATATTCTAGTGAAACTAACTCTACTCATTTTATCCAATTTGTAGAGGTTAAAAGTCACGGGATATTTATTTTCCCTTTGCCCGGAAGCACTTGAAGCAAATAGTTTGAAAAGTGCCAATTTTTCAAAAAAGTAATTCTCTCTTGGTAACAAATTTTTCTCATATTACACAAAATTATAAGTGATCTAAAATAGAGTTTCTTAAAATGCAATAAATGATGTTTTCTTTATAGAAACGTATTATGTCATTCGAATATATTTTAATTGGAATCTAATTCGTTAATATATATTAATTTTCTCAATTTATTATACTTTTTCTTAAAGTAAGTGATATCACAAGAGAATATAAATTGAACAGAAACTTAATAATCACCAGGGAAAATGTCAAACTTTGAAAACATGCATATATTAGCATCTAATTGTCATTTGATATGAAAATCTCGCATGCACAACTATAGATATGAGCCAATATATAATTTTAATTTTATTAACAAACAATTTTACTGTCTAAAATGTCAATCATATAATAATAAATGCCTATTTTTAAAATACAAATTACGCCTATTTACTATTCAGAAGAAATTTCACGTTTTGTGTATTTAATTTTATTTAGTATAAAGTTTTATTTTTATCTAATATTTTAATTTACATATAATTAATTATCATATTGTAAACAATTGCATATTGAGTAGTTTTAATTTTAAAAGTACTTTTTATAATGACCAGGGTGTTATTTCAAGATAAATATTTTTTAAAATCCGTATATTCTGGCATTAAAAACTGTGAATCGCTTCTTAACAAATACATCAGAGTAAGCATATTATACCTGAAAATTTGTTAAAATGTTTTCAATATAGCTGTTTTTATATAAACACTCTCTATATGAATTCCATTTCACTATCAAAGTGTTATGTTTCATACTTTTAAACACCATACTTCTTCTGAAACACTCATTTTAAATAAACATATAAAGTATGACATTCGAAATTTAATTACATACTTATTCAATATATATAGCAAATGTATATAAGAATCAACATCACTAAAATTTAAGCAATAATTAAACAAATTTTCAGAAACGTGCATTATGATTCATGCGATAAAAATTATGATTTCAAAAATCTATTTCAATAATAATTTTATATTAATAATCATACAGAGAATAAATAAATTTAAAATACATCAAAGGGTAGTGATTATAGTATCGGCCTTCCATCCTGAATAGCTGGGTTTGATTCCCAAAGCCGCCAAAGACCCACCGAGTACATGCGATATACGTGCTCATTAAATATGTGGAATCCAAAGTCCTGATGTCGGTTGTTGAGCAGGGGCAATGATCTGGTGAAAATTTCCTCAGAATCTGCATCTGAACTGATAAAACAGCTCTTAAACTGCAAAAGTACCCTAAAAAGACGCGCAGAAAATAGAATATTTTATAAGAAATATTGAACAAAAAATTAGACTTTTTAAAATTTTATAATTTAAAATTTTAAAAACTCTAATTTTTTGTTCAATATTTCTTATAAAATATTCTATTTTCTGCGCGTCTTTTTAGGGTACTTTTGCAGTTTAAGAGCTGTTTTATCAATTCAGATGCAGATTAAAATTTTTTAATTTTTATTTTTTTAAATAAGCTAAATTCATGCAGTGTTCTTAACACAGTACGCTATTAATGGTCGATATAGTTTTAAATTAGTTTTTTTCATAATTTAGTAGCAAAAAATTATAATGATTTTATGAAATGTAGAAGTTACTTTTAATGATTGCTTTAGAAGAATTATTTATAATAATTTCTATAGCAATAATCTATTTGTGTTTATGATCTTCTGTTTTTTGACCAAACTAAAGATAGATATTTGATATCCATCAAATTAAAAATAAATTGTAATAATTCATATTCATGCAAACATCATAATCTTAACTGACAAAAGGTTGTACACTTAGAATAGTTATCATCTCATTTTTTGCTTATTAACTATTTGATATATTGGAAACCAAGAAATAAACTTTATTAATTAGATATTAAATAAACGGTCCAATTGCAGTATATTTAGAATACACTGCCCGACAATGAACATGTACCACCTCACCTGACGAAAACTGTGCACTTGGCAGTGACGGATATCCCAGTTACATGAACCACATAACACCCCATTTAGTCTGTAACGCATCATCCAGTACCTGCGCGTACCATTCGACATCGTTTACAGAAGAGTCGTCTGTCCGCAATATGTACATTGCTACGTCTACCCTAGATATAGAAATACAGATATATCTGCCGATAATGGAGCAATGAAAAAAGATGTAGACGGCAGAATGGAATGAAATTGTCTTTAATGACAAGTCACGCTTCTGCCTTTAACAACACGACGGTCGCATTCGTGTCTTGAGACCCCGTACAGAGAGGATGATGAATAGCTGCGTTATACACCGCCACACTGGTTTTCCACTAGGTATTATGGTATGGGGTGTTATTGGATATCACTCTCGTTCTCTTCTAGTAAGCATTGACGGTACTAAACAGACAGCGCTACATCTCCAAGGTCCTGGAGCTAAATTTCCGGTCTTGTCCACAACCATATTTCCATAGCATATTTGACGAACACACATGGCACGCATTGTCCAGGGGTTCTTCGTCAATCGCCAGATTGAATTGCTTCCCAGGCCGGCTCCTTCTCCAGATCTTTAACCGATAGAAAACATGTGAATCATGGTTGTTTAAAGCGTGATTGGCTCAGATTACATTCCCAACCGCCACACCAGATCGACTTTGGTAACGTGGGGAAGCTGCTAGTCTGCTGTACCTGAAGAACTTATCCGAATTCTCTTTGAATTAATGCAGGAGCCTGTGGCAGCGGTGATCTCCAACAATGGCCGCTACTCTGGCTGCAGATTTTGGCAGGAACTACACTTCACATAAATCTATAAGTTTAATCATTTGATAAATTTTAAACATATTATTTACAAAACTAATTTTTTTGTGATGTCTTTAGTTTTTCTTGGTGCTGCAATTTGGGTGGCCATATATATAAAGAAGGAGAGAGAAATAGAATGAAATAGAAGCACAATAAAATGTTAGAACAAAATCGAATGTATTCTGTTTTACATAAATGTTTAAAAAAATATTACAAACCTTAAAATGTTGTAAAATATTATGAATTAATATTCTTGCAATTATTGTCTTTATTCGGCATAAGAATTTTATAAAACTATGCCCTGCTTGGGTGCAGAAAAAGAAATATAGTCTTCTTTTTCCTATTAATTTTCTCTTTATCATGAATTATGATTTACGGCTTTAACTTTATTAAGTATTTCGAGATATAAAACTCATTTGTCCCAGGATCTTTCTTCGTTTTATGCTAGTACTCGCTAGTTTTATGTACTTGCTATTTCTGTTTAGTTTATGCGTACTTTTATTTTGCTTAGTCGACTAAAATAACTCTCATTTATGATTTATTAAGTCAAAGAAATGGAGTCTGTTTTAACGCTTGGAAGTCTGTAGAAGGTGACATATGTTCCTATTATAAAAATACAGATTTTATTATTAACCTAAAAGTTTCAAAGCTAAAATGATAAAGAAATTAATATAAGCATACAAATTATTGAAATTATTTTTATGTAATGTGCTTTGAAGCTAAAATTGTGTGTATGTGTTTCTGTAAATCTAATCCACATAAAAATTGTTAGGATTTTTTTATATTTTCTAACTTTTCAAGAAATAATTTTCTTTTACATTTGGACGCTTTTTAATTTATTCTGTTGAATCAAAAACGATTTCTTTTTAACTCTAAAACATTAATGCATCAAGTAAACCATATATGAAGACAAATTACAATTCACAACTAAAATGAATTATAAACTAAAAATGTCTTATTATATTGTAATGAACAATTTGCAAATTTACGAAAACACTTTTAATCCTAATCCGTATCTTTACAGAATGAAATATGTTTTGATACTATTTAAATTATGTAATTGACAATATTATACTATGTTTTCAATCACAGCATTCCAACACATATTTATTAAATAATTATAAGATAAAATATATTTAAAAATGAAATAAAATAAGGGAAATAATATTTGTAAACACCTGACTAGACAAATAGGTTGAAAAAATATATATATACAATATATATATATATATATATATAATGCCCGACATTTAAAGTGCAACACCAACAATGAGTGACCAGAAAATTATGCAAATTTCTGGTTGACGCACCTTACTGGGTTTTGCAAGAGAAGTGAAAAGCACAGCTCTCCAGAAGACGTAGGAAAAGCTAAAGATTTATGGAGAAACTGGCAGAGTAGGCAATTTTCCCACCGTTATTGCTGCTTTTAAAGTAATTATTGGAAGTTTTCTCTTGTAGCAAAGCACGTTAGTAATTCTTAAGAATATCATGTTTTCATCGACGGATTCAGTTCCTGAAGATAGATGAGTTTACGAGGAATGACTGAGATGGTTAGGTTAGTCCTAGTGGCAAATATCAGCTAACAGCACCTGAACGAGTCCACACTGTACCAATTGCTTAAAAGATGGTTGCTGTGTATTCGTCTGACGAGAAACGGTGGCCTAATGCAAAGCACGTCTACCGAAATTTAGCAGTAAGTTCAAGATACCCTGGGTCCTCCCATATAGAGAAAATCCATTTGCCGCTAATTGATTGTTAGTGGCCTGCGCTTACGCATCCGTTAAAAAGACTGATATTGGTCCCACAGCATAGACGACAACGTCTGGTATGGTGCTGTATTAGAGCAATGTGGACTACGTAGTGGTACAGGATCGTCTTCTCAGGTGAGTCGTTGCGTACGAGTGTTTCGTCAACTTGGAGACAGGTCCAATTCTTCAGTGATTTGGAACGTCCCACAGTGCTACAACCCGGCTTTATAATTAAAGAGACCACTGCTTACGATTCCTGATCTTCTTTAGTTATTATACACTGCATTATAACAGCCCAACCTTACGTGAATGATATGTTGCAACCGGTGGCACTCCTCTACCTTCAGGAGATGACCAATGCCCTATATCAGCACTATAACTCCCAACCGCACATTACTCGCGTCAAGTATGCCCTGCAAGGTGTACAGATACCTCTATGGCCACCGTGCTCACCAGATCTCTCACCAAAGCATATAATTGGACCGTGCCACTGCATCCTTCAGAAAACGCACTTTAGCAAATGGTGGACAGGGAATTTAGAGCCATTCCTCTGGACACCTACGGTGCTTTCATTGACTCTGTGCCTAGAAGTGTTGCTTCATATTTCGTCATCCACGGTGGTCCTGCAACCAACTGTTTTAAATAATTCTTTGTTAATTTACAGCTGTATTTCTCAGAATGAAAATTCATCTTCGGTTTCGTTTCTAAAAGTAAGTGTTTTCATAAAACTTTTAAAATTGACACGGAATATTAATAACATAAAAATTCTGTCACGTTTAACTGCTTACTTTAGATAATTGCATATTATTAATTTTAAACTAATTATAGAAATTAGAAGTAAATATTTAAAGTAAAATTAAATGTAAATAATGATTTACATTTATTATATATAAAAATGAAATAAAAAACAGAAAATAAAATTTAATTTATCCTATTTAAGCAAATTCTCTTTGAACTTTCGTAAAAAACAAAATAACATTTTTCTGAGACATTTACATCTTTTGAACTAAATTTACTTCCATAATTCTCAATTCATTGACGTTAAAAAAATTGGAATGTTTTCAGTGTAAATGCTTAGAAATTTAAAAAAAAAACAAAAACAAAATAATATGTACATATGAGATAAATGTAAAAATATGCAACGCTAAATAATTACATTTCATAAAATTTCGAGAAATTTAAGCAAAACTTAAAAGTATTTTTCAAGTAGATTAACAAAATTTCTTCTGAATATTTAATAATTCGTTAACATTGTCAAATAACTCAAGAAATATTCCTCAAGCAAATTTGAAGCAAAATTTTGTAGATGTTATTGAAAAATGTAAATCCAATTGGTTTTATAACGATTCCTGAAACAAAGTGCAAATAAAGTAATTGCTTCATAAATATTCTTAAAAAATAATTACTTTTTATGCATCAAATGATATTTACTCCAATAATTTGCATTAAATTGGTGATGATTTAAAGTTGTGTTCGTGAAATTATATTCGAATGATTAAATTAGGTATTTTTACATAAAATCTTATTTAGACTGTCTCATTTTTTTCCAATAAAATGATTATAATATATTTTAATCAATAATACAATTGATGAAATATTTTAGTAAAAATATCGTTTTACCTCACATTAAATACCAATGCAGTAAAATACATTTAAAGTTATATTATTTTTATTGATTGCTTTAGATTAAATTGATGAATTCAGTCAACGCAAGTGAGTAATTCTCAAATCATAAATATGAATTGCTATTAAACACAATTTTTCTAAAGGCCATGGTGACCTTAGTGGTTAGGGCATAGGCTTTCCGTCCAAAGGGGCGGAGTTCAATTCCCAATACAGCCAAAGATCCACTGAGTAAATGCGATATACGTTATCGTTAAATCCGTGGAATCGAAAGTCTTGTGGTTGGTTGTTGAGCAATAACCATAGGTGTAATGGTCTGGAGAAAATTTCGTCCCAATAATGATCAGTGTCAAACTTGAGGGAATAGATCCTCTGGTGTTGCCAGAGGATCTATTCCCTCAAGTTTGACACTGATCAGTAGGGGAGGAGCTTAAAGCAAAGTCTTATTTCACCTTCGTGACACTCTGGTTAAACGAAAAACTCTCTTTACTGACTTAAATTCGCATAGCCAAAGGCATAGCAAGCATGGCTTATCCAAGTGTCATAAGTAACAACAACATTTTTCTCACGCATATCTCTCCTTATACGGATTTAATTACATACTCAAAATGAAACTATAAATCAAGTTTATTTAAAAATCGAAGACTATATTTTGCTTTTTTAAAACAAAAATACATTTATTCTTATTCCGAATTCAGACCTTAACTTCCACTCGTATTCTTTTGTAAGATTTACATGTAATAACTTGCTATAATTTTGCTAAAACTTGCTACAAACTTGCTAAGATTTACATAGATATATTACATTACTATAAACTTGCTAAGATTTACATGTAATAATTTATACTGTTAATTTATATTACTTATTGCCATTTTTAACTGTCAATTAAATCATTTTCAACTGCTTCAGAAAGTAAACAACAAAACAACAAATACATCATAGGATAATGCTTTAATTATTCATGTAATTCATGTAACAATACATATAAAAAAATCAGAACTTTTAAATGTATGAGCCTCAACCATTTCTGAATGTGATTACAAATTGTGATGAAGAAGAAAGTTAACTTTACACATTTTGATGAAAGTGAAAGATAGTTACTATGAACATGATTAATTTTCAGTCAGAAGTTGCAATGATGTT
This sequence comes from Latrodectus hesperus, assembly GCA_037975125.1. Lineage (NCBI taxonomy): Eukaryota > Metazoa > Arthropoda > Arachnida > Araneae > Theridiidae > Latrodectus > Latrodectus hesperus. The sequence goes on along the minus strand of JAJQOW010001082.1, from coordinate 41,275 downwards.
ATTTATTCATTCGTAATTTTAGTTTGCAGTGTGTCTTTTTGAATACAAAGAAACTCATGATTGATCGTCTTCGATTTAATCAAATACTTCTTTCCACAGAGGATCTATGCTTAGTAAATGAATGTAAAATTATAAAATTATGTTTAGTTAGGAATATATAGAATGAGATAAATGGTTATTCAATTGACATAATTTGGAGGATGATGAAAAACAATATGAATAAAATAATTTTACTTTCCATGGTAACGCAGTTGTTCCATTACTAAACAACTTACTTTTAAAACCTGGGTTGACCCTCCTGCTCACCCTTGGTACTTCCAAAGACATCCTGGAGCCGCCACAACATTTAAGGGCTCCAGAGTACATTAGACGACACTGTCTCGACTTTCTACTGGCCACTTGAAGTGTATGATCTTTGAGGACGGTGAAAGAAAATACCCATCATGCCCCAAGTGCGACAATGCTCCATTTTACCCGCAACACATCTTGAAGTGCTTGAGGTTTTCTCGTGAAGAGGCTGTGAAAAGTCCACATCTGCTTTTGGACTTTTTGGCAATCTATAATCTCATAGATCTGGTCTAGTTCCACTAGACCAGATGGTGATTAGTCCCACCACCACCCACCACGCTGTTATATACTGAGGTTCCTACATCGTTCATATCTTCGGAAGGTAAATAGTTCAAAACGAAGACCCGTCGTGTTAACTATAGACGGCCACTGCACTTAAATATACTGCGGTCACAATGTCCCTTAAATAAAGGTATAATTTAAGCTTGCCAAACCAAAATTAGGAGTTTCCTGCTTACTTTTTACATTTAAGTTACGACAAGACCCATTTTGCACCAAACTCCAGACTGCTAGTCCGTCAACTAGGTAAAACAGTCGGATGGGAGTCTCAAAACTTAGAAGCAACCACTTCGAGCAAGGTACAATAAAATATCTTGGCACAACCTAAATAGCAATTAGACACTTTACAAGCATGTGTTAGAACCAAATACTTACAATGAGTAGAAAATATGAACACGTTTACATACAGCTGCAACATTAAAGGATTATTTAAAATATCATAAAAAGAAAACACATTTAGTGATTAAATTTTCATTCCGTCAACAGATTTTAATAATATATCTATTAAATGTAATTTGCTGCCCACCCTGTCTAGTGGTCAGAGTTCCTGACTAAGGATAGGGAGGTCCTGGGTTCGAATCCCAGTTCGGGCATGAATGTACTATCTCTCTCTATCTATCCTGTCTTTGTGCTTTCTGTGTATGAATGTATCGTAAATGGTTGCCTACCCTATAAACGGGTCCCTATGGCATGTGTGTACTGAAGAAGTCGGACTCTACACCAAAAATATGGTTCAGTTGAAAAAGTGGAGCAGCGCACCCCATATTGCCAGTCTAACTGGCACACGACAACACAACATTAAACGTAATTTAAAAATATAAGAATATAATTAATCTCAAGCACGTATTTTCTTGTATTTATAAACACATATTTCCTTACTCTTTCTTATAATTAAAAAGAATAAAACCACAGTTTACCACATTCAAAATAATACGATTGCAATAGAATAAATACATTTACAAAACACTAAATATCAAATTCTCGAAAACTAATCTTTTGGAATTCTAATCTATAAATATGCGTAAGTGGCAAAAAGTGAACAGAAGATTATATACATAAAATTTCACTGTACATTACACAGTAAAACTATACAAGCAAATTTAAGTGGAATATGAAATTGTGGGATTTAACAAATACCAAATTTTAATTACAATTAAATTATAAATATACTACGTAAAGTATAAATTTATCTATTACTCTGCGGATATGTTTATTTTGCAATTAAAAATTACGTTAACTGAAGCTTTTTGCTTAAAATAATACTAATTAAACTATTTTTAGAAAAGATCAAATTATAATATATATATATATGTAGGTGTAAAAACATATATATTTAAATGTATCTAAAAAAGAAAATAACACATTTTATTTCAAAATACTGATTTTGCTGATATAATTCGGATATTTTCTTAAATTCAGTGATGATTTTTTTTCGCGCCAAAATAAAAAACAACATCTTGGATATCCGATAATAAGCAAAATGAAGTCAAGTATTATAAAATGTAACTTTTTTTAACTAAATGTATTTCCACGAAGTTAAATTTGTCACCTGTAGTCACAGTATACACCTTTCTCTTCATGCTTCTTTCCAAATAGTAAATAAGAGTATACATTCATTTTTCCTCAATAAATATTTCATTTAGAAACTAAAATTTATATGCTTGGAAAAAAATGCTTTAAAATATAATATATTTTTAATAATACATATTTTTCTACATAAAATGAGAATTGAAATTTGTTGATTATAAATATTTTTTATTGATTTTTTAATGTGTTATATATATATTTAGAAATTTTCGAAACATTATGTATTCTAAGTGTGAAAGCGGCAGTAATTTTAGTTAATAAAAATATAGGCAAAACAGCAGAAAGCTTTGATAATCAATAATTTCATATCATTGGAAGTGCTCGTTGGATTCAAGTGCTGGTTGATATTTCAATTTTGTTTCATTAACAGAAATTGACATCTAGATAGTTTGTTTAAAATATCATTCTATGATTTCTTAGAGAAAGTAAAACATTTTAATGCATTATAATAGTTTTGGTTCACATGCTATTGATTTTTGAAAGTCGAAAAATGAAATAATGAAAATTTTAAATTGGCAGAAAACGTATAAAAGACATTTTTGAATTATACATTTACAGAAAACGTATAAAATGCATTAGCGTATTATACATTTTTGAAGAGCTCGAATACATTTGAAGAGTAAAATTAAGTTTGATTTCTTTTATCACATTTCAATCGGAAAGAATACAATGTTTATAATAACATATATGAATAAAGGTTTATTAATATTAAGTTACAAAACTTAGATTGTATTAAAATTAAATATATTAAATAATTAGTCTTTAAGTGATATATAGGTATATAGGAATCAAATTATGATTCAAGAGTAAAATCATAATTTCACTCGAAAAATTTAAAGTCTTCATCTATTTTAAAATGTGACATATTTTACTTGAAATAAAAATGTTTTTACTATTCATTTTTATTTTCAGTAATTAGCTCTTATTAGTAATAAACAGGGTAATAAAAATATCTGGATACTTTTTATTATTGGATAATTTACATATGGACTCTTTTTATATCATTCACAGAAAGCTAATGAAATTTTATCATATGATATTTTGAGGTATGTGCTCAAGAATTATATGGAAAACAACAGCGTCACTATAGCAGTTACGGGAGTGAGACCTTTTTGAAAATATCGTGGCAACACCAAGTTTTTTGTAATGGAAAGTGATTTCCATTGTGAAAACCCTAAATATCATTCGAACGGCAAATGTAGCATGTAAATCACCGCCGATAGACGAGCTAAAAGTGAGGAAAATCTATAAGGACAGAGAAACAGCATAAAATATAGCAATTTGTGTTTCACAAATTCTCCACATGACCTCTTTCACATATGACGAGACTTTGTATGCGGTAGCTTGTGAGTTGCATTGCAGCACAAACCGTGGCGATAGGAATATCTTGAATCAGAGTTCCGATGGCATTTTTCAAATTAGATGCAATTTGGGGACGAAATTTATTCACTTTGAATTTCAGATATCTTCACAGGGCGAAATCCATTTGGTGTCAGATCAAGAGACCTTGGTGGCCATGGAAACGAGAAAATTACAGGGGATAACTTTGTCACTAAACAGTTGACTTAAGAAATGTTTGATTGAAGACACTACATGTGGATAAGCGCTATCTTGAATCCACACAACTTTAAATAGAGCATTTTTCCGTTGCAATGCAGGAATCGCGTAACGAGGTAACATGTCCAGCTAGCGAGCACTCATTACTCCACACGTTTGCAGATCACCAGCAGCAAGCTCTTCAAAAAAATAAGGGCCTTAGAGGAACGTACTTGCTATAGCACACCACACAGTCACTTTTTCCTTGTGTGATGGAGGTAAGAGTACATCGTGTGGATTATTCTCTGCCCAGTACACACAATGTTACGAATTTATGTTACCAGTTAACGAAGAATGCTCCCCATCTGCCCACAGAATGTATAAAAGCCAGATGTTGTTTTCATCATTCCAGATAAGGAATTGATTCACAAAAACCAGCCATAATTGATAGTCTCCCGCTTCTAGCATCTGGATGCACTGGAATAGATACGGAAACACATTAAGAATAGAGCTCAGAATCTTCTGGATAGTTGAGTTCCGTAGTTTCAATTCACGTGAAACACCGAGCACTTGCGGTTTGAACTATGCTTATCGTCTGATGAACTTCTGCAACAGCTTCCACAGGAAAGGAAGGTCATTAAAACCAAGGTAATTTAATTCTGCAACCAGTTTCTTCAAATTTATAAAGCAGCTTCGACAGTGCACGGGCCTCGCCGTAGCTTCTGCGGTAAACGCACAATTTCTCTGTAGCCTTTTATCCATTCAGGTAATAAATCTTCACGATTTCCCAACACTCTTTCTGTGAAAGCGGCATCTTGTTTGGAATGGCAGACAGCATTATACATGGCTTTCATTTTGCATTGCCTTTTCTTTCACCTAGCGTGACGTCGTCAGTCATAACTGTGCCTTACGAAGAACCGAAATTTGTGTTTCTTGGTTAATTCTCTTTTTGTGGAAGATTGATTAGGCTGGGAACTCAGAAGAGGAAATAGTGTGACGTATATGAAACAAGCATTAATGCTTGTTTCATATACGTCACACTATTAATGCTCTGGTGCAAGGCAATGCTCTAGTGCACATTAATGCTCTAGTGCAGGGCTTCTTAAACCTTTGTAATTCACGACCCCATTTATGATTGCGAGTTTCTTGACGACCCCATACAAATATAAAAGAAAAATAAATTAATATTTTCTGATGATTTATTATTAGGTAACAATATACATATACATATAAAAATATATAAGTTTAGAATACGCTTTTAACACATACAAAAATCTAAAATTAAAAATTGCACAAAAAATTATAAAATTGTATTTATTATAGTTTCAAAAATAAAAGTGGATTCTGACCGTCTTAATTCTCTCGAATATATTCAAGTAGTTGCGTGGTAAATATTAAATTAAAGTATAAGTTAAAAATACCGAATAAATATAAGAAAAACTAAAATCTTGTTACGGGGGACACTGACAATTGACCACACTAGAAGAGCGTCAATAATCCACTAATTAAATTGATTTATTACAAAAGACGTTTCCAGATTAAATCTTTTCTTCAACTTTAATTAAAACATTTGAAATAAAATAGCTATGTTGTCTTTCGTTCTAATCTGGAAATATTTTTTATAATAAATGTTTATGAATATTTACTTGATGGTATTGTTTTTTTCAAACAACAATTAAATAAAACTCCAGCAAAAGAAAGTTAAGAATATGAAACCCTTTTTGGAGCAATAATTTAATACTATACATACCTGGTTGTTATGTCCTACAGGAACAATTATGTAGTTGTAGATAATAATTATAAAAACTTGTGAAATATTTAAAACTATTTATTAAAAACACAATAATAAACTTAAAATCTTAAAACAAATCGTTAAATGCCTTAGCAACTTGTATTTTCTTAACACTACTACTTTCACACATAAAAAAATTAATTCAATTAACTGGCTGGTGGTAGCTCCAACAATATACGAGTATAAATGGAAAAATTTTTTTGAACTGACAAATTCGGAATAACATGCACTTCGTTCACAATCAAACAATGGCTAAATGAGAATAAAACGAAATGTTTATATAGTTTCTTCAGCAATAATATCTAGAAATTTTGTTGATAATATTTCCTGCATTTCTATTAAGAGGGAACTATTTCCTGCATTTCTATTAAATGTGCCTGCATTTCTATTAAATGTGCCTGCATTTCTATTAAGAGTATTATAATACTCTTAATGGAAATGCAGGTACAAACAATCTTTCCAAACTAGAAGATTTTATGATATATTTATCTACGATAATAGTTATTTTATCTTTATAACAATAATTTTACAAGTTAAAAAACATTTTCTGTTAAATTGTATTTTTATCTCTCGCGACCCCAGAATTTTTCTACGCGACCCCAAATGGGGTCGTGACCCATAGTTTAAGAAGCCCTGCTCTAGTGCAAGGCAAAGTTTTTTACTTTTTCCTTGCCCAACTCCAGGAATTTTGGTGCTACAGGTGTTATTTCAATTGCTATTTCAAATCGCATTCCAATATAAATAATTGGGGGTTGCCATTTGAATTTTTCGAATTTATCTGACTGTAACCATAATTGTTTGAGTAACTGTCACCGTGATTGTTTAGGTAACTGTTGTTTTTCTTATTATTCTTGGGTTCCTACCTCAAAATACCTAATGCCAAAATTTCACACATGCACCTCCTTTGAATGGTATGATAGTTAGGGGCCCATATGCCAGGATAGTTTTTTATAATCACCCTGCACATTAAATATATATGATATAGGACTGATTTCTTTGCATTTCATTTGAATTTATCTTTTGGCCTTCCATTTTCTCTTAATAACAGGCAACGAAGTTCCCCCTTACATCAAATAAATTATTTATTTTTATCTTATTTTCGCAAAGATTATAGTGATTTTCATATAATTATTTTGTATAATCAATAACAATATTCTGTACAAAACGTTCTGAGATTAATCGAATATGTTAAAAAATATGACAGTTTAATATTTAACTTTTAAGATTCTTAATCAATTTGTTAGTGTTATTATCAAATAGATTATTAAAATGCTAAGTTGTTTGTTATTTTTAATATTATAATTTGTAAAACAATAACAGAATTTAAAAAAATTATTTATCTGAATGATAAAAACTTATTTATAAAATCAAACTTGTATTTGCAAAAAGAAGTGGATTTTTTTTCAGATTAAAAAAATATCCCTATATATTTTGCATATTCTTTCTTTTAATTAAGTTAACAAACTTGAGTTGATAAATTAATCCCCAGTTGTAAGTAAAAAGCTGCACAAAAACTAATTTAGTAATTTTTTTTCCAAATTTGCATTTGAAAATTTTAAATGATGATTGTGTAAGTCCAATGTCAAAGTACCAAAATATCTATAAAAAACTAATATTTTAATCATGAGCATGCTCCTAATTGAATAGAGAAAATAATTTCTGAGAATCTTCAGAAGGTATGTGGAAAATTCTCAAAAACTAGTTTTTTTTAATAACTTTCTACGAATCTGTTTTTTTAAATAAATTGTTTATTTTAATAAAAAAAAACTTAGGCATAAATGTCTTATTTTATGATTCTTAATTGAAAAAAATATAAATATAAATCTGCAGTTAAAAAAATTAAACAAATTAATTATAACGTCATTACAATTTCATTAAATCTACTGGCTATGTATCCCATAGTACAATTACAAACAATTTTAGTTCGGTATATAAATATTTAACTTTGTATTCAAGGAATTTAAAATAAATTGCTTTAAATTTAACCATTGTAAAAAAGTTACTTTTATTTGTAATAAAAATTGGTATATTCACTACAATACATCAATACATTTTAATAATGGGTAAAATATAAAAATATAGGAAGAAAAATTATGTAAGGATAACTTTTGTGTGTGTGTGAAAAACTATTCTGATATCATATCCACATTTATATATAAGACGCAAACAGAGAAGACTGAGATATGATTTTGTTAATTGTTACGTGCTTCTAAACTGTATTATATAAATAAAGCCAATTATATCGTCAAAAAATGGACAGATCAAATTATATCAACTCATTGACACTATTCAGCTGTTTTAAATTCATAAATTATTAAAAAAAACATAACGGAAGATATTTTGGAATTTTAATGCAGGTTATCAACTTTCTCTTGAAATTCAATTAAGTACAGTACATTACAAAATTATTTTTTAAACATAATATTAAGAATATTTTAGGTTTTATTAATAATATATTTTAGTGGGTGCATATCAATAAAATCGTGAATTTCAGATATGAGGATAACTTACAATGGTTAAAAATCAGTTACAGATGATGATGTTCACTTTTGAGTATACATCTGCATTCACCTTTTATGCAGATGTATACTAAACGTTAATTATATCTTGGAATATGAATATGTATAAAGAACTTCTTTGCACAAGAATATGAATACCCTTCGCCATTAAGACATGAATCAAAAAATGCATGTGCAGATACACAACAGCTTTTTACTAACAAGCCACAAATAATGCTGTTTTTTCTCTAAAATCATAAAGTTTTTTTTTCGTTCCACTAAAGATAATGATTACATTACTTTATTACAATTCTCATTGGTTTAAAGTACCCGTGACGTCAGATAACGTTTCATGTATGTCACATCGTATTGAGATGACTTCGTAAATCCGACTTGTAGACGAATTTACTGCCTGCCTTCAAAACGCATTCTTCGAGTGGAAGCAAATAAGGCGGAGTTCACTATCGACTGTCAGAGAATAGTGTCGAAGTTCATTTTATTAATAAAACTATTTAACTATTTCTTTTATAAGGGCCAGAGCGCCGGTTTGAGAAGACGTTTCCAATTAATTCAAACTATTAACACGTTGACAATAAAACAGATAAAAAAAAAAGAGAAAGCATCTAGATTATAGTTGGCTTAAATCGGCAAGGACAATTTAAATTTTAAATTTTCTTTAATATGAAATTAAATTAACATATTTTTCTCTGTCTTAAGCTATATAAGTAAATGGTATGGTAATCATTACAATTCTTTAAATTCACAACCGGATTATTAAAGAGTTATATTTTTGAAAAAAGCAAGAAAATTTATCGTTCTTATTTAACAGATAGAATAAAAATTTTCAAAAAGTAAAGTCTATCAAAAAATATGCTTGAAAGTAAACAAAAATGCTGTATTCACACCTTTGTGAAATTAATTTGCTAATTCCAAGTAATTAACTCCTCACTTCCCAGAAAGCTATTAATAAGTTGAAAATATTAAAACTTTCAAAGCGGAGGTTGAAAAAGCTTAACTAATTAATTTTAATCTGTAATTTTAAAGTGCTGTCGAAAGCTTCTTAAATTATTTTTTGCGAGTCTATAACTATTCTCTAGCTTCAAAAGGATGATTTATAATAGTTTTACTAGATTTAAATCCATAAAAATTGGTTTTTATTTGAATAATACAAAATATACATTCTCCACTACAGTAAATCATAAATTTATGAAAATATTTTTCAATGAAAAATTAATAAGCATATTTTTTTAAATTTCAAATCATGGAAAGAATAATTATATTTTTGCAATCACAAAAAGTTACATGTATGTGTGGTATTTACATTAAACATATATATTAATTGTGTTAACTTAAGTATTTAGATAGCCTGCTTATAATTCGAATATCTGAAAATTACAGTTTAAATATTTTCTGAAAATTGCAAATATTTTATTGGTTGTTAATGTTTTATGAAATATAAATCGTACACATGTTAAAACTTCATTCACATTTTGAAATTAAGTAAATTTTAGGGCTGAGGCAGCCTAGTGGTTCGGGCATCGGCTTCCGTCCGAAAGAGAGGGGTTGGGTTCTCAATGTCACCAAAGACCCACCGAGTACATGCAATATACGCGCTCGTTAAATCGAAAGTCCTGTGGTCGACCATTAATCAGTTACCATGGATGTAATGGTCTGAAGAAATTTTCCGCCTCCTCCAGATCAATTTCAAAACTGAAGGAGTGAATCCTCTGGTGGTGTCATCTATCGGAGAAGTGTTGAGTTAATTTTCACATTTGTGGTGCTTTGATTAAACGAAAAACGCACTCCACTAGCTTAAATTCACATATCTAACGGCATAGCGAACTCGGCTTGTACTGGTGTTATAAGTAACAACAAAGAAATTTATCGGGAATAAGAATAATTTCTGTCACAATTTATGAGTCGATATTATAAGTGTTTTATCATACATGATTCGGTTATACTTCAGTAAGGCAAAACAAGTATTCAGTAAGCATTTTGTCTTGAATAACTTATATATGAAATTATAAACCTTTTTTCTTTTTATTTATTTTTCTTTTCCGAATCCTAATGCCAAAATTAGTTTGAACATCCATTATATATCGTTCTCGCAATTCGAAACTATTTTAGTACCGAATCAAATAAAATACTGAAATAATCTGCTAAAAGATTTTTTAATTTATATATTAAAAGAAATTTTTTATTATATAGTATTATATTATTCTACCTTATACTATACTAAATAATTTATATAGTTATTGGAAATTATAATGATAAATAATGTAAGAAAAAGTTTTAAGGAATTTGTCAGAAAGATTATCATTCAAAACCATTACATGAAAAATTATTTTATCACAATACTATTGTTAATTCAAAAAACATTTTACGTAAAAGATTTTTATAAAATTTTCAAGAAAGTGCCTATCTTTCTACGAAACATCCTTTCTATATAAATATGCTTAATTTTAACAGGCCTGTAAATTGAGCTTTATTAAAAAATTGTCCGGATGTTAATAGAATATATTATTTTTAAATAATTATTAATTCAACTAACATTTGAATGATTATAAGAATAATTCTCATACAACAATAAGGATAAAAATGTATGTCTTGTAATTATGTTTTTTTGATCGACAATGGAAGTATACATTTAGGAAAGCAACTCATTAACCAAATGATAGAAACAGATGTTCTCGGCAATAAACGGATATGTTATTTTTTTACCGTATCAGCAAATATGAATATACATTTATTATTTCTGATGTAACTCGAACTTTATTTCTACAGCAATAAACTTTTATTTAAAATAAGCATGGACCAATATTTTATTATTGTATGAAAATATATGTTTTATTATTAAATTGAATAAAATAATTTAAAATATTGTATTAACTATAATAAGTTAAAATTATGAACTTAAAATTTTGTTTATTTGTATAATATATTTTTTTAGTTTGTAACAAATAATTTTATAATATAGCAAATCTCTTTTAATTTGTAACAAATATACTGGAAAAGGTAGATATTTAAAATTATCAATAAAAATAAGAAGTTATTAGTATTTTTTTAATTTTATTTTCTAATGTAAAAAATAGTTTTTATTAAATAAGAATTTTTGGATTAAAATTATGTCTACTGAAATGTATTTAATTTTTATTAGATAATTTTTATCAATATATTATTATATAAAAACTATCAACTGATGTATTTCTTTCCTAAATTTTTGAAATTAATATTTAATTTAATTTTGAAATAAAACAACCATTTAAATAAAAAATTATCGAAATATTTATAGTCAAGAAATTTAACTATTCATTTCATGAAAAAGTTATTAAAAACTAGAATTAACAAACTATATTTAATTATTAACTTTAAATTGATTAAAAAAATATGTTATATGATTGATTTAGAGTTTCATGATTTTTAATAGAAATAATATAAAAAAATTTGGAAGTAGATCCTCTACAAGAAAAATAAATTTCTTCCATAAATGTATAATTTTAATGTATACGATTTTATTTTATAGATGAATATTTAAAATCGTTACTTTTATTTCATGATATGTATATTTGTGTGTTAATAAAAGTAGATATACGTGCTAATGAAAAGTACTTTTTGTGCAGAGCTTCAGTGGCTCAGTAGCTTCACGCCGCTTCCCGTAAGCTCAGCAAAAGTGAAGCATCATTTGTCGCGGGCAGTGGTTGGGAGGGTGACCACGGTGTACTCTCCTTCACTGGGTTGCTGGAACTCCGTGGGTTGGGGACGTGTCTACGTTAATCTGTGACGTCCAAAGTCCTTCCGCTGGTGTGGCGTGGATGTGGAGAGGAGGGTGCCAGCTCAGGTGTGGCCTCGTCACCTGACCTTGGTTCAAAATTACGAGGCACCTTAATTAGAGCAAAGACGTACTTTCACCTTCGTGGTGCTCTGTTCCAAACGAAAGACGCACCCGTTTGACTTAATTCGCACTGCCAACGGCATAGCGAGCTTGGCTTGTCCAAGTGTCATAAGTAACAACAACAACAACTTTTTGTGCATGGAATAATTATTTGAAATAATAAATTATTATTGTGAAAACATAATGATGCAAAGCCAGATATTAATGACTGAAATAAATACATAATATGAAGAAAGCATATTTAATTTAAATTATTTTGAATATCAATGAAATTAATTCAAATTATATTAAAAACCAATCAAATTAAGGGCATATAAAAAAAAGTAAAAGTAAAAAAATATTATTGTAATAGAAAACTTTTTTGCTCTTAATTTTTCGACAAAGAAAATAAAAATGTAAATGCTAATAAATTATTTTAGATGCATTTTTCACTAATTCTACCAACTCTTGTTTAAATGGTTATATTTTGCGTACATAAATATTAAATAAAATTTTGCTAATTATTAAGCTATAATATGATTTAATTAGCGATCAGAATGCTTTATGACTTTCTACAACAAACGCAAATAAATTCGTAATGAGCAGTAATATTATTTTATTTTCTCGAATTAACTCTAAAGAAAACATAACTGGTATACTACAATTGAACTTGGCAAAATTAAAACAATAAGTTAAGACATTTCTAACTGTCAGTTGCAAAAGTTATTCACTAAATTGGACAACAATGATTAAAAGATAATGAATAAATAATTATTAATAAATGTAACTATGGAGAAAATAAATCTCATATAAAGGATTTTAAAAAACAGAACCAACACCTTAAAGTATATAAATTTTGATTTATTATATATATATATATATATATATATATATATATATATATATATATATATATATATATATATATATATATATATATATATATATATATATATATATATATATATATATAAATATAACAGGTACTTAACACATAACAGGTTGCACTGGATGTCTACAATTATCAGCAAAATAACACACATTTAATTACGTACAATTATTAATTTAAAGAGTTCTGCCCACAAAAAAAATATGTAATGGAAAAAATCCCTTTTTAATTACTGACCTATTAAATCAGTAATAAAAACAAGAAGGCTAAATTTATTTTTAAATACACAGTAAAAAATATGTAAAAATACCAATTAAATGTTTCATAAAAAATGATCCAAATTACATTACAGTGGGTGATCAGTTAACGAACAGTTCGGATTATGAACAAATCGGACAATGAACACTTTCGCGAAAGTTTTTTGTGTTCGCGGAACGAACACATATTCGGATAACGAACAAAAATGAATCCTAAAGAACACTTTTCGGCTGTCGGAGCCTAATGTGCCAAGTTGGGCAACCCAATCGACAAAAATTCGTTTCTCATTTCTCTTGAATTATATTGTTTGCCAATTAAACTTCAAAATTCTATATTTTGAAAAGAAAAAAAAACTTTTTTTCCCAAAAGAATATTTATTAAATTAGTTTCATTAGTTTCGATTTTGATTTCATTAAAAACCGAAACTGATATAATTTTGGGAGGATGTCAGAGCAATGGTCTTAGAATGCTATCCAAAACAAGTTGATGTCAGCAGGGAAGGGGATTGTTACAACGACAATGCTATTATACACTTCCGCAAAATCCAGATAAAAAAGAGAAAAGCAATCGGCATAGAACATATTCTTTAACGCCCCATAAACAAAAAATTAAAAGGACTGATAAATATGCACGACTATATGTACGCATTTTTTTATGAATTGACTGAGAAATTTTATACATCTTTTTTTTAATTCTATTTTTTAGTCTCCAGAGCGAATGAATTGATTTAAAAAAAAAAAAAAAATATGGTAAATCGATGAACAGTTGACGAACTATTCGAATAGTGAACAAAGCTTTGTTACAGATTATATTTGTTAACCAATAAATCACTGTATTCTTAAAACAATGTTTTTTTTACTGTCTAAATGTTACTACTAACGTTTTTGTCAAATAAGGATTTTCAATAATCATTTTCTCCCAATGCATTTCTTGATTTTTATCATAGTAAAAGAAAAAGGAAAGCCAAAAAATGTCAAGATATTATTAACAATTATTACCCATAATCCTTTGCTATCAGTCTTAAATAAGGAAAATAAATTTGTTTCATAACCTTTCTTCCGTCAGGAAAAGCGTTAAACTTTCATCAATTCACATCATCCAAAACTAAAATGTAATGGTCAAAAATTTAATCAATAAGTTTTATCTGATGAACACAGTAAAGTAAATATATTTTGCATAACATATTTAGATAATTGTCTTGGAGAAAAATAACCTTATTTCCCAAGATAATTTACTGTTCCATTGCGTTAAATATTGATCACATTTAATTCAATTGAAAGGTATATCACTATGTTTCTAGTGCTGTTATTTCTGACAATATCTTTGTAGTATAATGTTCTTAAGATATTGCTCTATTTTGATTCAATTAAAATTTTATTCAGCATAGAATAATTGCATGGGGGGGGGGTTCTACCGTTCTCTCTCTCTCTCAAGCAAGCTGATAAAGTAACAACGAACGTACGATAATGTCAACAAAAATTGAGATTTTTTATTCCATGGCCTTTTGGGTTTGTTTTTCCTTTGGCGAAAGAAAGAAATAGCCAACATTCAAAGCACTGGCGCCAATAATCTTCAATAATACCACATATCTTCAATAATAATTTCTAATGAGAATTTCTTCTTTTTCGTCCAAATTTTAAATGATTAGAATATAATCAGAGATTTGAACACACAGTGAAATGAATACCAGCTGGACATTCATTACACGCAAATATGTATGGCCCGAATGATTCATGCTAGTAAAGGAAGCTATTGATTAATCTTAAAGTTCTTGTTAAATTGCAGAAAATTTGAGGGCAAACAAATATATAAATTTAGTTGTGTTGATAGAAACCTTTAATAATTATTGTAACATAAAACACAAAGATTTAAGCCGTATCACTTAAATGGTAAAATTATTTTCGATATTATTAATTTTTTTTTCATGGTTATTGAAATTTCTCTATAGTTATTAGGTTTTGAAAAAATGAAACACGGTAATTGAAAGCATTTAACATATACAAATGTTAAAAAATTAACGTTTTGTTTTACTTAATTAGAAATTTTAATAAGAGAGTAATTTTAATTTCATAAAATAATTTACAAAATGTAAAATGTAATGTACAGAAATTTTAAGTTTCAAGTTTTTCTTAATATCATCTAAATAAAAATAAAACCGTAATTAAATTTTCTTATTTATTTTAAATGACAATTAAAATGTCTCTAAAAATTACAAAATAGGAGAAATCGATACAGATGCCGTACAATCAAGGTTACAAAATTCTAAATTTTTTGGAGATGAAATTTTGCCAAGATGAAGTATTGTAATGTGCGAGATGACGTAAATAGTAGGGTTACCACATTTGAAATTTCTGCATAATTATTATAGGTCTCCAAATCTATGACACAATGAAAACCAGATTGCCACATACATATGGAAATCCGAAAATAAAATCTCCAAACTCAGAATTTAGCATCCTGGATTATACGGTATCTGTGCCAAGAGATGTACATTTTAGTTTTAATAATTTTCTTTTGCATGAATTCGTTATGCTAAGAAATTTATAAAAAAAACATGCAAATTAAAGTTAGGATATTTACGGATAATTGACACATAATTCAGTCAATATATTGCATAATAACATTTTTGAGGAAACACTGCAAATCATCGCAGAACACAAGTGCAAACTATCTTACGATATTTGACCACTTCGAGTCAGGTGGGTGAAAAATAAAATGGGTTATCAATTAGGCTTTAGGAACCAAAATGTTTCAAATATTTTTAAAACCTCCTCGAATGCTTAATAGGTTATAACATTTTCTGGAACTGAACGATGAGGTTAACAATGGGGAGCAATGAGAAGCCCTGATGCAGTTATTGTCAAAACCAAGAATAAAGTCATACAAAAAGGAAAATGGAGTTCAAAGGAATTTTCTGAGTCAAATATCCGGTGAGAAAAACGGAATGCAATCTATCTATCTATCTATCTATCTATCTATCTATCTATCTATATATATATATATATATATATATATATATATATATATATATATATATATATATATATATATATATATATATATATATATATATATATATATATATATATATATATATATATATATATATATATATATATATATATATATATTTATATATATATTTATATATATATATATATATATATATATATATATATATATATATATATATATATATATATATATATATATATAT
>JAJQOW010001082.1:0-20000 GCA_037975125.1 Latrodectus hesperus | reverse complement strand
ATATTCTGTCATGGAAATCCTAAGCTTTTCCAATTCTTTTAAGAAGCTTACAGTCATGATTAATAACTTAAATAATAATGCAATAGAAAATTTAGCTATTAAAGGAAGGAAGCAGTTTTAACTTTTTAAATTCAATCCAGTGTAATATATGCATAATATTTAAACTTTCTACATTCAAATACTCAGAAAATTAAAAAGTGAGAACATTTATGAAACAAAATATGAAAATTCATCCAACAGAAAATGGCTGAAAAGTATATACCTATATACGTAATAAAATAAAATAAATTTTAAAGTATTTTTTTTTGAGAAGATAATTTTCGTGCTACTTTTTACACATATGTGACACAGATACACACATACACACACATATGAATGAATGAAGTATTAATTTTAATGCTTTAAATTTTAGCATAAAAAAACATGACCTTGAAATTTTAATGTTAATGTTATAAATTATTTGACATTAATCACAGCTCTATTTTTTATAAAAATAATCTTTGAAAAATTAATTTATTGATCCTAAGAGAAGGTTTTTTTTTAAATTTCTTTTAGTATCAAAAGTATATTAAAAATATTATTGACTGCACATTAGTTAAAAAATGAAACATTTTTTTAACTTTTAAAAAAATCAAGGTTTTAAAAAAGGTGCAATCCTAAGAAAATTAATGTAAATTCCAAATAGAAATAACAAAACCTAAAATAGGCAATTAGAACATATAATTATTTAACAGATCTTTTCAGAAAATGCCTAGACAACAGAGTTCTAAGCAATTCATAATACTTTGAGGCGTATAATAGGTCCTAAGGAAAGTAAAGAGCTAAAAAATTAGTATTTTATGTCATTAAAACTAAGTTCTTCTTTTCTGCTCAAGGTCAAATGAATATTTTTGAGTCAAGTGGCGGTACTTCCGTTTAATGAGGACAAAATGAGCTATTCTTAATAAGAAAGAAGAAAAGCGTGCCTTTTACTGATACAAGCAAATTTTCTAATAACGTAAAGAAGTAAGTTTGGAATTAAGAAATGACTACAAAATTTATTTATAATATAATGATGGATAGATTTACGTTGAAAAATGAAAATAAAGCAAATAATTAAGGAAAATGCTTGATCTTAGAATAAGATAAACCAGAAAATTTTAAAAGTTGGGACCAAAACTACTAGAAAGTTAATAGTTAATATATAAATATAATAAAATCTCCAATTAAAAGAGTTGAACACTGAAGCTGTTATTGAATCTTTCTGCTAAAAATTGTTAAAATGTTCGCTTCATAATTTGCAAACATAGTAAGCTATATATATAAATAATTAGACATGTTTGGCAGAAAAAAATGTGAATTCTATTGAACATTTAGATACAAATAATAAAAATAAAAAATTTTTGCCTATGATAAAAATAATAATAAAGAGGTTTTCTTGGAAGGAAATGGTTTTGTTAGTTTTTCCTGTTGGCCAGCAACGTTGAAATTATTGGAGAAATGAAATCAACTAATTTATTAATTATAAAGTTAGGTATTCTAACCTCTTCTGCATCTCTTTTGTATTTTAAAGATTTGTGGGAGTGGTAGGAGGCCCCAGTAATTTATCTTTTAAGATTGCGACAAACATACCTTAGTGTTCATGTCCAAGCAACTACCTGACCATTTTTATTTTTTTATGCATTCCTTAGAAAGGTGATCATCTGTCAAATAATAATCACGTGTCCTGCACAGTTTTAAGTCATCTCCAATTACTGCAGCGATTGCAATAAAATAAATATGAGGGTCATATCCTCATATCGCTAATAGTTCAGATCAACATTTTGAATACTCTGGAAAATGGCGAGTTTATCAAAATAGATGCTTGCATAAGCTAGCACTCTAACATCACCAGACCTGATAATTTCTTGAGCAATCGAGGAATTTCTACTAACGCCTTGTTTCCTCAAGAAGAAAACATGTGTGTTATCAAAATAAAATGAGGAAAAAATGGGAATCGTCATAAAAATATTGCGCAATTATTTTATCCTGTAAACATGCCATTTTGAACTCTCCCTGCAAGTGCCACAATGCAATGCTGTTACTATAACACATAACATGATTTGTAAGCTCATGAACCACCAGCATTGTTCCGATTTCCTATAATTTGACCATAAACTGGAGGTAGTGTTCGCATGAAGGTGAAATTGAAGAAAAGTATCTTTCATATTTTAGTTTCCCATTGGCATTAGGTTTAAATATTATCTTCATCAGGCATTGTTTCCTGATGAAGATTTTATCTTGGTGTCCAGCCTGCATTTTCAGCTTCCAAAATCAAATCCAGATTCTGAAAATCACATTCTGGGAAATTTCATATGTAATTCTTACAATTTGAGTTATGTTATCTATAATTTGACTAGGTTGTTAGTCCTTCCTGTAACCCATTAATAATGCTTCAATCTTCTCATTCTGCTGAAGGACTTGAAATACCACACACATCGAAGCGAACACTTAACAGGATGATGGATAAAGTTGTTCTTGTGTTCTACTTAATTTGTCCTACCAAAAAATATTGTATTCAAAAGATAAATGCAAGTTAATCTTTCACAAGATTTGATATTCATTCTTTGGTAGGGTGAAAAGTATATAAAGGAGTCTATTAGAGTTCAAATATAGGCATAATTATTTGAATGTGGTTTAAAATTACAAGACGATTGATTTCAGTAACGGTCTTGGTTAGAAGAAATGAGCAACTGGAAATTCATTGTAATAACTGATATTAACATTATTAGAAAATATAGTGAAAAGAAAATGAAGTGTCAATTTGCCAAACAAGGGAGAAAACTCAATAACAGAAATACCTTCAATGTCACGCTTGACGATGTGAAACTAATTGCAATATACCTTTTAAGAGAAAACACCATTAAAAAAGACTCCCAGATTTGTGAAATAAACTCTAACAGAGACCTCACAAAAACTATCACTCGCCTTAGAGCATGTCACTATCAATATATGAAGATCCAGATAAGAACCTACCATCTCTGCATTAATTGCGATAATATTTCTATAATACCAAGACACATTTTTGACTGCCCTGCCATTTTAAGATCTTTGACTCAGCTCAGGAAAATCTCCTTAGTCGACATAGAAAAGAGATTATACTCTGAAAACATCAAGGTTACTCAGTTGTGTTCTGTACACTTATGCTCATATTTAGTTCTCCTCTTGTGGACACGACACTAACCAACCAAGATGACGAGCATTAATCCACTGAGAGAAATAAGAAAACAAATTTTCTTAAAAATGAAACAATACAATTGATAATACTGTCTGCAAAGTATCTTATTTTTGCATTCCATTTACTCTTTTGAACCATTTCCCGTCAAATATTTCATTTGCTCTATTCAATTCTGTTGAATACATAAAAACTTAACTATATTTCTATAAGAAAGATAGAGATTTGATTTAGTATTCTGTGAATCTTGTAGCTTCATCTGTTTAATTAGATCGTAAGAAAGTTTAATGTGGGTATTTTTTCTTAAATCATGACTACCTTTTTCAGCAATCAGATGTCACGTTCTCTGTTTTCCTGGCACAAAAACAATGCCTTTCTCAATGACTTTATTACTTGCTTTGGATGTCTTTAAGATTAAACCTCATGTATATAATATTGAAAATTGTGTTTCTAGATAAGGAAAAATGACTGAGAAGTAACATTACAGACTGTTTTATTTTACGATATTTATTCTGAAAGATAACAATAAAAACATAAGTAAGTACAAGATAATTCATTAGTTTAA
This sequence comes from Latrodectus hesperus, assembly GCA_037975125.1. NCBI lineage: Eukaryota > Metazoa > Arthropoda > Arachnida > Araneae > Theridiidae > Latrodectus > Latrodectus hesperus. The sequence goes on along the minus strand of JAJQOW010001082.1, from coordinate 16,242 downwards.
AGAAAAATTAATCAATATAAATTTGAAGTTATATAAAAAAATTAATTTGAATATGGAAATTAAAATTAAATGCATTATGAATAAATTTAAATACAATATTTTAAATTGTAATTTCGATATTTTAAATTCAAAAATGAATATAAAATAATGCTTTATTTTTATTAATATATGTACTTAAAATCTTTATTTAACTTTTGTAGCATTTTTCATATTCCTGATAATTTGAAAAATCTGATAATCTGAGAAATTGTTTACTCGACTGTAAATTATGTTTAAATTTGAGGATATATTTATCAAAACTGCAATCATTTCTTAAACAGAAACAATCAAAAAGTAGAAGTAGTAATTTTCTTCAAAATCTATCTTAGATCACTGAAGGTAGGTGGTATTTTAAGTTATAATTACGAACTTTAATGATTTAAAGTAAATATTTTCTTCTCTACATACATATTTGATTAATGAAGTAACTTTCTGAACATCTATCGATTTCAAGAAATTCCTATAAAGTAACGAAAATTTTGTTATAGTCCTTATTTAGAAATAATTTTACAAGTAAACTATAGTTTTATAGTTCTTTGAATCTTTATAAATCACACCAAAATTCTTATCCAGATATTTTCTGAACGCTTTCTTTTATGAATGGTTTTAAGTTCTAATTCATCTCTCTCTCTCTTTCATCAAAAATGTTTTTTTTAACTCCTTTTAACTTAATGAGCAAAATGATTTTTAAAACATTAAAATATGTTATATAAAGCATTATTTTGTTGTTTACATTACTTTGTATTTAAAGTTATGTTTTACCTTTTGTGAACGTGGTCCTGCTCTATTGTTGTTCAACCAAATCTTAGTGTAATTCATACAATCCGTTTTGTAAGGGCTTTCGAGTAATGTTTCTTCTTCCTATGAGAAAATTGTTGAATATAAAATATTTTGAATGAATAAGATGAGTTAAATGAGGTATTAATATATTTTAAAACAATAATCATTTTAATGATAATAAACATAATGAAACACAGTGTACAATTTAGGATGTTCCTCGAAATATTAGGATCGGATATACTTTGCAAATTACATGTGAAATGTATTTATTCTAAATGTATTAGAGAGTTAAATAAAATTATGTCATAAAAATTTATCAAACATTTTAAAAGTTTAAAAATTATAAATTTAGATTATAATAACATCAATAATCATGACATATATGAGTTATTTTGTTCATTGTTAGTGATTCGGTATTGGTAAAGGAGAGCGAGTATTTTTTTCTGATTTAGTTATATCTGAAATAATGATCGTGGTGCATATTCCGTACTTCAGATTGTGTGTGTCTTTTTTAATTTGCTTAAAATTTCAAATTATTAATAACAAGCTGGATAATGAAACACTTATACTTCCAGTTCTTAATTTTAACAGTTTGAGAATTTGATGCCTACTTCATGTGAAAATGTTTTCAATTGTTTTGAACCAATTACATACTGGATATTCTAAATAAAGCTACAATATTACTGCTAAATTCATCCAGAACAGGTGCGTGAAAGTGCATAAATACTAAGAAAAAGTGTTGATGACCAACGGGAATCGATGCTGAAAAGTTAACTCTTAAGATGTTTTATAGCATTCAATGCATTTTGGATCATTCATAACTATGGAAATAGTAAGAAACAAATAAAATATTCATTTATGTTTGAAAAGCATAGCTGCAGATAATCGCTTTTTTGAGCCAAGTGGATATTCTAGCAAGACAATTATGAGTATGATAATTTTAAAGCTTACATAAATTCCAAAATATACAATCCTTAAAATATAAAATATACCTTAAATATACTGGATTTAAATCCAACTAAGAAACTTATTTTGATTTTTATTTGGTTGACACACCACCACGTGTTCTTGATTGCATTTCGCTTGTAACAGTTTCAGATTGTTCCACTTTTTTTGTGTTTGCGTGTGTAATTGATAGAAATATACATCTGATTTACAGTAGCATTTTAGGACAATCAAACTGAAGCTCAATCTTTTCTAAGTTGAATTCATTTCGATCACTTATTTTTTCAAATCTGTGTCTTTATTTTATAGAATCTGATGACGTTTTTATGGAGTTGACTGTTGGACCCAGTAGAATGTCAGAAAACGTGAGCAACCATCTTCAGAGGAATCATTTCATTTGGAAGATATTGCTATCGTGAACTTTTTCATGTCCCAGCCTATAACAATGAATAAAATAAGTTTCACTTGGATCCAGAATGGAGTTCTTTACCTTCAAGTAACGAGAATGATGCTTTTGTCTACAAGTATATCAGCTCTTTTCAGATTGTCTTTATACCAGTGTAAGCACCGATTAGAAATTCGTTAAAATTGTTCACCTTCTGTGAGGCGTTCAAAAATGAGCACACTTTGGTTAATGACATGTAATCAAATTAATGTGATTTGTCTCATGAAACATGCAACTCATACAAATTACAGGTACGCACATAATTTACGATATTTTAACATTAATACTAATTTTATTAATGATACTGTAATACTATATTTCACACTTAAGTACTTCATTGAAAATAATTTAGCCGATTTTTAACTCTAAATATTGCAGCTATAAATTAGAACATATGAAATATATTATGTTGTAGAAATAATAAGCAAAATTCGAAAATCATCACTACACTTATAACAGTACGAGATCTCCATAAATCAATAAATGAAAATTAAAATGTTTGAAAAAAATATGAATTTGATTTACATGTATAATCGTATTTCAGATAAGATATTAATGCCCCAGTCAAATGATAAAAAGAGGACAATCTTTTCAACTCGATTAGTCAGTTAATATTCAAGTTCTTAAAACAGAAATGAAAAATGTTAAAAGAGTCTCTATTTAAAAAAAGCATTAATGTCAGTCATTGTTCTACTATAAGGTGCTCTTAGATAGCATTGTAAAATGATCCACCATTTTGGCCACCATCCAAATTACTGATGCATATAAAAAATGCACGACATCTATCAACTTATTCATCAAAAAAAGTTCATCTAAAAATTTTAATTACACATTTGATGAACTTTATGTAATATTAAGATGTTTCCAAAATGGACAGATTATTGATCATTTCTTTAGCATTCGATTCATTAAAACCTGGATGTAATTTCTACCTTAGACTCTGATATTTGTACGGATCTGTGAAATCTACTTCAAACTTGTATCATTTTTATTAATTAGCCTTAGTGAGTAAAAAATGTCAGTGACCGACAATTTATCTTAAATGATTTTATTCGTCCTATATATTTTAACTAAGAAATTTCAGATTTGTAATTTACAGAAAGATAAATTTAATTTTAACTTTCTGATGTTTAATATAATTAAAAAAGGAAATCACAAAATGCCATTATGAATAAAAGAATTAGATATGGCAGAACATTTTAATGATTTGTTTGTAAAAAAAAGAAGATTTTGTTAGTAATGTTTCCATGAAAAATATGGTTGCATTCTATACGAATAACATCAGAAAAAATAACAATTCATATTATTTTTACAGCAGACAAAATAAAAAATTTTGTTCTTTTTAAAATTGAATATAATGTAAATATTGTCAAAACACTTTTATTTCTAATTTGCAAAATGTCAGAGTGCAAGAGGGAAAATTTACTTACATAACTTCGTTGCATTAATATTCTGACTGACAATAATATTATGAATTTTGTTTTATTTTTTTTCTATGTCAATTGTAGTATATCACAATTAGAATTTATATTCACTTTTATTAATTAAATCAATTTTATGTATCAATATCTAATTTTCTAAGATTAACATTTTTAATTTATTTTACACGCAAAGTTTTTAATTTCTTCTCAAGACAATTGCATTTATCTTTTGTATTATTTTAATAATAATAATTTTGTTCATTATTTTAATAACTTATTTAGTTTATTAATTTACTTTGATTAAATATTTCCAATAAAAAGAATACGAAACAGTTCGAAGATTTGTAAGACATTGCATTTTAGAAGAAATATGTATATATAGGAAAATATTCTTTTTCAGTAAAATATCCCTAATTGGCAAAATTTTTTTATTTAAAACACGTGTTTAGTCATATTTTAGGCAATGCAATTATACTGAAATTTCCTTTCCAAACTAGTTTGAATTTGTTAACTTTTTTAATTAAAAATGCAGAACCTCATATTTTTAATTTAAAAAGAGGAGATATAAAACTTAAGAAAAGAATTTTTGTATCAAATGATTGTTACATTAGTAAGTTTTATTTGTAACTCATTTCGATAGGTTTTTTTTATTCTATTTCCATAATATGACAGAAATAAAGACAGAAACCACCAGGATCTCTCACACACACACACACACACACACACACACACACACACACACACACACACACACACACACACACACACACACACACACACACACACACACACACACACACACACACACACACACACACACACACACACACACACACACACACACACACACACACACACACACACACACACACACACACACACACACACACACACACACACACACACACACACACACACACACACACACACACACACACACACACACACACACACACACACACACACACACACACACACACACACACACACACACACACACACACACACACACACACACACACACACACACACACACACACACACACACACACACACACACACACACACACACACACACACACACACACACACACACACACACACACACACACACACACACACACACACACACACACACACACACACACACACACACACACACACACACACACACACACACACACACACACACACACACACACACACACACACACACACACACACACACACACACACACACACACACACAACACACACACACACACACACACACACACACACACACACACACACACACACACACACACACACACACACACACACACACACACACACACACACACACACACACACACACACACACACACACACACACACACACACACACACACACACACACACACACACACAATGAATTTTTTTAACATGAATTTTTTTAAGGTCTGTAACAGCAACCATAAAAGAATATGTCATCCCTGTGGCTAAAAAGGAATGGATTTGCCATTTGGTTCAACCATCTTACATTTTGCGGAGAGGAAGAAAAAACGTTAAATATTTTATAATATTCAATACTTCGTCACTGAAGAGGCGGTGATATGTGTTAGCTTAGTTGATGCTGTCATCACTTAACCATGATTGAAAATTAAAAACTGGTTTCTTGTATTTAATGCCTTCAATATGTATAATTTGGTAACTGAAACCATAAAGCAGTTTTTTTATATTTATGGAACATGTAAATGCTTTTTGAACCACAAAAGCTAAGGTTATTCTTATAACTGGAAATTACAGGATACTATACCTGATTTAGACGAAGAAAGTCAGAATAAGTATGGTAATGTGACTTTAAAAGAGTGTCAGTTCAGGTATTACCCTCATCATTTGATTCGAGTCCAAAATTAAGAGGTAAATATTAAACGGTTCCTTCAGGGATTGAAAAATTTGACAGAATCAATTCTAAACATTATTATCATCTATTTGGACATTTTGTTAAGTTCTTAGTATCTGGAATTATTTGTATTGTGCATTCTATATATAGAGTAGTAGGTGCATCATTATAAAAGCACCTTAATAGTAGTAGCAAGAGCATCATAAAAACTTTTTCCTAAATATTAAAAAATTACCGGTGCAAAATCAAAGTACATTTTTGTAGTTAAGGTTATATACATATATACAATATACAGAAACTAGTTTTGCCATCTTTATGTTAATTTTCTAGATTTAAAATTTTGTTTATTTCTAACAGGAAAGCTTTATATCAAAATTTTAATTATTGCTTTTATACAATGTACCCGAATATGCTAAATTTAATGCCTTTAAAAATCAAAGCATCAAATTTCTTTTAAGGAACGCGTTTCTAATCTTGACTAAAAAGTGTGTTGAAGAGATATCTTTAATAGCAAGATATTACAATATTTGCCTTTGTGGTTATTTTGAACGCTTGACTTTTATTTTACCGCTCAGGTGAACACTTGACTCAACGCCAAGTTTTCGAAGCTATTTTCCTGTAATCGCCGCGTGTTCTTTTTAGAACACTTTCCTCTCTCAACTGCCACTCACTTTGCCACTCATTCTTCGTCATCTTATCTAATGGTTTAAAAATAATCTCTAAGTGTCCGATTACCGCAATCTGTAATGCCACGCATCGTTGAGAGTGGTACGAGTTTAGAGGTAATTATCACTTCGAATTGTAACATATGAATCCGTAATACGTTATCGGTGACTTTATAATTTATCATTGGGGCTGACACACAGTCTTCAAATGGATTATGTGGAAACTTAAAAAGAAAAGTTATGTATTGTAAGATAGATTGCATAAAACTTTCTATGAAATAACATACTTGAAGATAACTTGTACTTGTTATTTTAAATTAATATTGTTGAAGAACTGATTTCATAATAATAATAATGGATAAAATAATAACAGATAAAATACAGTGTCAGACTAATTAATACGGATATTTTTTAACAGTTACTAATTATTTTAAGACTACTGAGGAACAGTGATGCGCATTACTTCTTAATACACATAATGATATATATGTAAAGTATATTAGGCTCATATAAATAGTTAATATATTCTTAAAAGTCTATTATTGCCCCCTATGTATTAATGAGCACAGATAAAAGTACACATATCTTAATATTCATACAGATAATTTTTGTTAATAATACTCCTACACTTATTAAAAATATTGGTAAAAGTTATCATTAATAACACTTCGTTTCAATCTCTTAGCACACAGAATTGTTAATGTATTATTTAATTAAACTTATATTTTTAAACATAAATGTCACTTATAGGATTATAAATTATATTTAGCCGATTTTGAGTAAATATATTTTACAAAATATTAATTTTGTGACAAAAAGTATTATAATTTGAATACTAATTAAATTGTATGATTGAAGTAAGAAAGAAAAAGACAAAACAGAAAATTAGTAAGATTAATTGTTAAATTAAATACATTTTCAAGCTTATTTTAAATCATTGAAATATTTCTGTGTTTTTTTCTTTCTTATTGTTGACAAACATCTATACTGAAATCGTGTTCTATAAATACATGAAAAAGTATATACCAACATTCATCTCTTACCAACATTCATCTTTGTACTAAAAATATATTTTTTTCTTAGATGGCACTACAAACCAGCGATGACCATTGGCTTGTGGTATAAGTCCACTTAAAACCATCCTGATATTGGCTTTTAGATTACCAGTTCTTCATTTTAATGATGGTTAATTTCTTGGTTGCATCTTCTACTCATAGGCGAGTTGGCAACTGAATGGTTAGCGTTCTTGCCTTCGGTTCAACAATTTGGGAGTTCGAACCCCATCGTGGGTATGAATATTTATTACGGCTTGATATCCACTTTTAACCGTAAGTCCTTGTAAAATTAGTCCTCGTGCGCAAAAGATGACAGTTGAGCAAAATTAGAAACAAAGATCAAACCAAACGTTTTGAGTCTTTCGCTTAAATCTCACTTCAAACATCTCCATAATATTTCATAAATTTTATTATTTTTATTTTTAATTTTCTTTAATTTTATTCTTCCCATACAATGCATATGTTAAGCATCAATAATAAATAAATCAATTAACATTTTCTCCTTTAAATAAGTCACCAAAAACATTATTTTTTCTGATTGCATAAGATATTAAAACTAAACATTTGTCATCAAATCTACTTTTTATACCTATTTATATTTGAAAACAATATTCCTTCAACCTTTCTGATAGCAAAAATGAATTCAAATTAGGAATATTGTTTTAAAATTTTAGAATTATTACTAAATGTGAGACATTATATTAAAATACTGTAATAATATTTCATATTTAGTCACTTTTTATATTTAATATACTTCTGTTTCCTTAAATTATACTCTTTGATTTCAGTATTATGATCGTATATATCTAGTTTATCAAAAATATTTGAGGTGCAATTTTTTAAAAAAATTATGAATCTTTAAAAACATCAATATGTTTATTAAGAAAACATATTTTTTGAATGTTTGATACTGACATACATTTCGATCAGTGAAACCTCAAAAAATATCTTCTTAGCATTAATAATGGACAACTTTGTGAATTCAAGTAAACTCTTACGGCATTTCTTTACACATAAAAGTGTTTCCCATATTGTGAAATCCTTTTCTATAATATAAAGAACTTTAAATGTCAACTGAATTAATAAAAAATTACCATGTATACTGTAAACTTATAATGTCCTCCTGGTTCCATGAAAAATCCTTTCTCAAAAGGGTTAACTGCATCAAAAGGAGAATGCATGGAAAAGTATATTCCTGGTCGTAATTCGTCATCAAACATATCACTTTTTTCAGGATTGAAGATTAAATGATAACTTATACGATCAGCTGTAGAAAATATAAAGTAGTTAAGAAACAGAGATAAAATACTTCGCAGACGCTTTTAAAATAACAAAAATTAAGATAATAAATCTATTCTAAAAACCAGTTTCAATATAAATACATTTTCAAAATATTTCTTAAATATTTCTAACCTTTTTTATGTAATTCAATTATATTTCCTACGTTGAAATTTATTTTAAAAGTCATTGATGTACATAAAATTTTTTAAGTACATCTTTAAATCGTATTATATATTTTTGAAATAATAATTTAAAAGTTATATTTATATTGCTGAATTCGTTTTTCAGTTGCAGAACTTTTAAACAGTCCCATTTATACAGAATTCCTTAATTTTCAATTGTTAATAAATTAATCAAAATGCATGAATAACTCTTTTGTCTTTCCAAATGGAAATTAAAAGTTACATAACCAAAGTAATTTCAAAAGTATAAATAAAAACTTCGGCTATGTTTCTGAGAAACGATACTACTTTAATTTCTCTTTAAAATAATTACTACATTTAAAACATTGAAAAATACCCTATAAAGAAAAATCTACACTACTGGCCAGTAAAATTGCTACACCGGGAAAGCGGCACACCACACACGTGAAATTTGCATGACAGGTAGAACTTGCTGTGATATGCAAATGATTAGATTTTCAGCGCATTCATACAAAGCAGGCGACAGTAGCGACATCTACAATGTGTATAAAACCAGAGATTTGACAGCAGTTTTCCCATACTCAATTTCCGTTTCAACGTTGTTTTCGGCAAAGAAAGTTGTTGTAATGCCTCGTGTAAGAAGAAGAAATGCCTATCAGCACGTGTTTGACTTTGATCGAGGAAGGATTATAGCCTACCGGGATTGCAGTTTATCGTACCGCAATATAGCTGCTCGCGTTGGTCGAGACCCCATGACTGTTAGCAGAATATGGAATCTATAGGTTCAGGACAATCATACGGAACGTCATGCAGGATCTCAGTGATCCCCCATCACTAACAGCAGAAAAGACAGACATCTTATCCGCATGGTCACAAGGGATCGTACAGCCAAGTCACGAACCCTGAGTCGAGAAATGAAGTCATTTACAAGGCAACAAGTTTCCGCTCGAACAGTTCGACGACGTTTGCAGCAGCATGGATTGTCTGCACGGCGACCATGGCTTCGGCTACTATTGACACTGCGTCACAGACAGGAGCGCCTTCAATGGTGTGAGCAGCAACGAACCTGGACACGGGAATGGCATCACGTCATCTTTACAGATGAATCTCGGTTCTGTATACAGGACCATGATGGCCGCATCCGTGTTTGGAGGCATAGTGGAGAACGCGCTGGAGTGATGGTATGGGGTGCCATTGGATACACGTCTCGATTAACGGTTGCACTGTGAACAGCAACCACTACATTTCCGATATGTTAAGGCCCGTGGCTCTGCCCTATATTCGAGGCCTCCCTAATGCTTTGTTTCAACAGGATAATGCACGACCACATGTTGCCCGTACTGTTCTGAACTTCCTTGATACAGAACAGGTTCGACTGTTACCCTGGCCAGCACGTTCTCCTGATCTGTCACCAATTGAGAACGTGTGGTCAATGGTTGCCGAGCGATTGGCACACCATCACTCACCATCCACTACTGTCGATGAACTGTGGCATAGTGTTGAAGCTGCATGGACTGAGATCCCCGTACATGCCATACAATCTCTGTTTGACTCCATGCCTAGGCGGATAAATGCTGTTATTGCCAGAGGTGGCTGCTCTAGGTACTGATTTCTCAAGATCTATACATCCTAATTTCCTGTAAATCTAATCACTTATTCTTTCCACTATAATGTAAGTGTCCTATCAATATCGTTCTGTTATTTGCATTCCTTTTTGGTGTAGCAATTTTAATGGCCAGTAGTGTATGTTTTCTATCTGCTTCTCAGTATTCATTCTCATTTAAATCTGAAATAAATTTTTGTGTTCTGAGAAATTTTTAAATAATTTTCTTCAAGTAATTGTAAAATTCCCAAGTAATTGCATGTTTACTTTAAAAATATTGTATAAGAGAAATCCATGTCCTCAAATATAGTAAATATTTTCACTTATTATTAAATATCATTTTTATTAATATATTTTTAAATGAACTACATAATAATTGAATTCAATGAATCCTATAATCACTCATCTAATGAAACTGATGATACTTACATAAGCTAAAAGAATGGGTGTCTGTGTATAAAGGTTCTTCTGGGCTGTCTACGAGAGAATTAAAAGTATAGCACAAGGATATTTCGCCAAATCTGTGATCTCGTATTCTATGAACTTGATCTATAGATACATTATTCCTGTAACCAAATCTAAAATAAAATTAAATATTTTTGTGAAATGGTAATCTTCCAAATGACCCATTATGTTCACTTTCATTTGGAATATAATTTTACATACACTTTAAATTAAATGTGTGTGTATTTGTTTATTTGATTAGTAAAATTATATTTCGGCAAATATAATTGATGAATAAGTTATTACACAATGCAATTACTATTTGAATTTAAAACTGATTTTGCTTACATATGTTTAATGTTTGCTTTAAAAGTTGTGGAGTCAACTCACAGGTTAATTTTTCAACAAGTTGTGTCATGGATACTCAAACTGATTCGTAATCCATTTAAAAAGAAGATAATGGTAAATTATCTCTTATATGCAAAAAGAGTCTATAAATGATGAAAATATTTGATATTTACTATTGGAAAATTTTAATAGATAAAATATTTACAAAAAATCAAATATTTATAATAACTTGTCTTAAGATTAAATATCCAGAGTTTTAGCCTTCTGATCATTTTGTCACAAATTGTACTCATTCTGTTAGACTGCTGTTATGACTTAAGAATGGTTAATGCTATATCACTTGAATCAACAGTTTCTAGATTTCTATTTACTGTTGCATCTTCGCCACTGAAATTCGTAGTGATTAGAAGTATGCTATAAAATTCTCGGTCAAATCAGACATCATGTGAAAAATTGAAAGTCGAGTGTTAACAAATCCACGATTTCTCGTTGATAATTTTATATAGAAGTGGAGAATGTATTTTAAATCTTAAAAAATAAAAAATAAGCTGCTATAAAGTAAATAAAAAAATTTGTTTATTTGATGTTAACAGTATATTATGAGGACAAAAAGGATTAAAAACTTACGAATAGTTTGTGAATTGAAGAGGATATGAAATTGATAAAATAGATACTGTAACTGGTAGCTAAATCAACTTTTTCCACGTGGTTTTGTCTTCAAATTGAGGTTGGATTGTAAATACTCTGATGTCATTCCATGCTGCTTCATGTCAATGTATCCAGTTCATCAACCATAACATTTAGAAAAAGGTAGTGACCCAGTCTCTCTATAATCCATGGCCAGATGGCTTAGGTTGATCAGAGATCTAGGGACCGTACTAGCAACAACACAACATAACACCCTTTGGTACTTTTTCATGTCGGCAGCGCAGGTGATAAAGTCGCCAAAAATGATACAACCGGCACTAGAAGGAATATCTCCGCTGGTAACCATTTGCTGCTGCGTTTCCAAAACATGTGACAGCCTTTTACTGTCAACAGCTTCATTGTCAACTCTTTTTTTTCCATCTCATAACTTTATGATATGTTACTATACATACAAATTTAATAATTTCATAAAATCTTTCGAGAAAAAACCGGATTTTAAAAATATATCTTAAAAAAAATAATAATCATAACAAACTCACATAAAATATTTAAAAAATAAGATTTTGAAATGTGCATCACCCAATAAATTGTAATCTAATATATATTAAGTAAATAAATTGAGACACTGGCACCCACATCATTCCACGCATAGCGTGAACACGAGAGCAACAATTAAATAAATAAATTTAAATTTTAGAGTTGCTAAATCAGTTACGTCCTAATCGTTAAAAATGGATGAAAAATCAATGAAAATTTGGGATTTGCCTAGAATGCAGGAAGAATCTGTCAGAGTCTTTCAAGGTAAAGGCATTTTGCCTAAACTAGCTACTTGTGATAAAAATCATGGAATGAAGGTGTATTTCGGAGACGGAATTCAATGGCGCTGCAATCTATCAACTTGTTACAGTAAAAGCAGTATCAGGAAAGGCACTTGGTTCGAGTCCTCGAAATTGAGTTTCTTGACGTGTAAGAGGTTTTATTTATAGTTGGAGCGAAGAATCAACTTCATTTAAATGGTATGAAAAGCAACTGGAAATAAGTCATGGAACAGTTGTGGACTGGAATAACTACATGCGTGAGGTTTGTGTGGATTCATTGCTTAAGCGTCAACAATGGAAAATAGGAGCGCCTAATAAGATCGTTGAAGCTTATGAAAGTATGTTCACGAAGCGTAAAAACAATGCGGGACGGATTTTGCTAGAACAGTGGATTTTCGGAGGAGTTTGCTGTGAGACAAACGAATGTTTCCTTTTGAAGTTGCCAAACCGATCCATGTACTATATTAAAAGCCATTAAGGAAAATATCGAAAAAGGAACTGTAATATATTCTGATTTATGGAAATCTTACTGCACTGAAAAACTGGAACAAGAAAGTTTCAAACATTTCAAAGTGAACCACCAATGTAATTTTGTCGATCTTGAAACTGGAACGCATACGCAAAAAATAGAAAGACTGTGGCCAAATGGCGAAATAAGAAGCACAGAGGAATAACATGTCTTCACCTGGAAAATTCTAGCGGAATTTGTGTGGAGAAGGGAAACGAAAGAACCATTTTGAAAAAAATTTAAACGGTGTTAAAATTTTTATGCCTTCAAAGTAAATTCTTATAGCTAACATTTATTAAGAATTTTTATGCGTATACTGTGTGTTGCCAAGCGTCTTGTTTGACGCTTGGCGAGATTTTCTCCGACGAAATGAAAAAGTAATCATCTTTTATATCAAGGAAGGTCAGAAAATGATGTGCAACAAATGCTCTAGCTTTATCAATTTTAAAAATGGAATTTAAAATCCATGAAAACAGATCAGAACCACTAGTCTTGAGATATTAGAAAGATACCTATAAATACTGAAACTATCATTAATTCAGTTTAGAGAAGTGTGTGTCGTCTAGACAATGTCCTATTTTACCACAAAAGGTGCGGTTCCTCTATCATGATTCAACTCCGAAATGATGAAAAGCATTTGCCTCGATGAGCCCAGAAAATCTTATGGTGTTAGAATATTTTACGGACAGCTGAAATAAGCTTAAAAACGACGTAAACCGAGATTCATAATTCATATTTGTCATTAGATTCGTTTTTGTCTTTAAGTTTATCACGGTTGCTGTTTGTTTTTTGCTGCATATTTACTAAATCGATGTTGATGTAAGAGTTATCATAATTCTGATGGTCAATACTGATCCAAACGAAGGTAAATTTTCAGATTAATGGTGCATATTATAATTGGATAATTTTACAAGATGTTTTTCACATATCTGTTCTCTTGGGCACTTATTATGGTATGGTGTTGAGATCATGCATGCTCATGTATCCCCATGATCTTCAACTTGATCAGTATTATCATCAATTCTATGTTCATACGACACTGGCAGGATTTCAACTAGTATCAGGGAATGTTAATTCACATTACCGATAATCAAGAATCCTTTTTTATCAAACCACGTGTAAATAATTAGAAATTATTTACATCTTCTACATATGGCATAATCTTTTTTTAGATATGGCATAACAGCTTGAGAAAACTGTCATACTATGCATGGGAAAGTGACCTTGTAAAGTGATTTTCGAATGCGAAATCTATAACCCACTTTCTTTTTATGTAGTGCTTCCGAGATCATTTATTCCTTTTGCGGTGTCCAAATGTGCTAAAATACTTTTCATTTACATATTTAACTTTTTATTCTTTTAATTTCATTTTGTCAGCATAAGATTGCTCATTTCTTTCTGGAATTGTTGTTAAAAGCCAATGGTATTAATAGAAATGTATTAGATTCATTATTAAGTGATACTTTTATTAAGATTATAGTCTTTTATCCCTTCAATGGGTCGATAAGCTGAGTACCAAGTATGCTTAGGAAGCAAACATTGGGAATTTCACATTATACTGACCATCTAATCAAGACATAGGCATCGCACCCCAGGGTGTCTCATTCAAGAAAACAGAGATGGGCGATATAGGCCTTGGCTCACCTGGGCTGTCATGATACTGAGTTTAGTTTATATTAAAATATGTCGATTGCATTTTTATATTTAGTAAAAATAATTAAAATAATTATTTTAAATTTTTTCTGGACAACAATTCATGGATAAATATTATTCATTACAAAATATTTCAGATATAAAATATTATTATGGCATTATATTCCTTTTTATTTTAATGATTTTTCTTATGCATTTATACACTTAGTAAATGCATCATGTTGTAAAAAATACTCTAAATTTATTATTATAAAATAATGTTTCAATAAATATATTTTAAATAATGGAATTAATTAGGTAGTTCTAAATTTGTAATTTTACTTACAATTCCCCATCATTTAAGACAAGTACATCATATAATTCATGTCCTAGTTCATATACGTCATCATGGCTAAATTTTTGTGTCATGTATTCTTCTTTCGGTATCTACGTATTGAGTAAAAAAATAAAATTTTGGTTTTACTAAACAGTAGACTAAAACGTAAATAAAAGTTATCAAATTAAACATGAATCAGTTACAAAGCAAGTAAAATCTTATAATCATTAGAATAATAAATATATAAAATAAAAATATAAAAATATAAATGTGATTGTGTAATATATGTATATATATATATATATATATATATATATATATATATATATATATATATATATATATATATATATATATATATATATATATATATATATATATATATATATATATATATATATATATATATATATATATAATATATATATATATATACATATGTATATATATATATATAATATATATATATATATATATAATATATATATATATATATATATATATATATATATATATATATATATATATATATATAATATATATATATATATACATATGTATATATATATATATATATATATATATATATATATATATATATATATATAATATATATATATATATACATATGTATATATATATATATAATATATATATATATATATATATAATATATATATATATATATATATATATATATATATATATATATATATATATATATATTTATTTATTTATTTATATATATATATATATAGAGAGAGAGATAAAGCAATTAAAGCAATCTATTTCATGCATTTTCTATTTGCTAATAAATTAAAAACAAATCTTAACCAATAGTGTATTAATAATCAATACAATTTACTTTCGCAGTGAAATATCTGCTTGATAAATTATAATTTATAAATATTCTGATTTATAATAAATCTTAAAATAATAAATTATAACTTCGAAAATGTTACATATAAAATTTAAGTTTATAATTCAAATCTCATCAATAAATATTTACTTATTACTTTTGTTTCTCCTTCACCACAATATTTTTCATGCATTTTGCAGTATTCTTTACTCGGTGTTATGCATTGGTCAGGATATTTATTGCAATACTTGCTCCTTTTTATTCTGTGCTTAAAGAAATATTTCCAATTAATGTGTTGATAGAGAAAATTATATGGATTTAACAAACATATACATACATATATATATATATATATATATATATATATATATATATATATATATATA
>JAJQOW010001081.1:0-64413 GCA_037975125.1 Latrodectus hesperus | reverse complement strand
GTTATACTAAGAAGTCAGTTTATTTGGCTTATTACAAAATTTGTGATTCTTTAACAATCTAATATACACGCCACCCTGATTGATAGCAAATAACTAATTCAACAGAAAGAAAATTTATATGGTTTTCATTTATTTCAATGGTCTTTTAGAAGTAGAAACAGTCCTCATATACTTTTCCTCGTTAATGTGCCTCATAATACATTGTTTGAAATACTTCAAAAATTTTATTTATTCTTTATGCAACATATGAGAAATAGAATTATAAAAGTATTTTTAAAAGGATGCACTCAACTGGTAATTTTCTTTGAAAACTAATTAACGTATTAACTGGATTTTTAAAATGCCAAATTTTAATTAAATAATTCTTAGTTATGTGCGTTTCGTTGCTCGAACATATTAGGTTCACAAAAATATCGCTTTCATCTTTCTCTATACATGTCTAGATATTAATTAATTTTTTGTGAAATATATCTATTTATTATAAGTGAATAATATTGACAAAAGTAATTTGAAAACATTTTGTCGTTCAGTTTGCGCAAAGAAATTAGCACCGTATAAATAAGGTTAGGGGTAAAGTACATGCGAATTCTACTTATTTATTTATATCTGGGATGATATTTTTTGAGTAATTTTTTGTTTGGGGATAGTTGTTTCTTTTAATCTCAAAATTTGTACCTATTGTGCTTGATGAAGCATTTCGAATTCGTTCTTATCTGTAATTCTTTGATTTTTGTTTCGGGAAATCGTTTTTGTGTCAAAGAAATGGAAGTACCAAACTGTGTTCACGAATTTGATACTGCGTAAACCACTCCTCTTTTATTACATACTCCTAATCTCAAAGCCTAACTAATACCTAACTAATAGTTAATAAAATCTGAAAAAAAATAATTAAGCAATTTTAAATAAAATGATGAAATTGATGTAAAATTAAATAATAACAAACAAAATTGCTAATATGGAAACTTTAAATTTTTACCGAATCCTGTTAAAGGACAAAAAAAATGAAAGAAATAAAACAAATATTATGTGATACGAAAATTACTGGTTAAATAGAAAATTTTAAATGTATGTAACACAGATATCCAAGCAATCTACGCAATATCAAGTAAAATATACGCTCAAAATAAAATTTTACACCTTTATATTAATAACTTAAAAAAATATTAATGATATCTGAAACTCCCAAAAAAATCTGAAATTCAAAAGATGAGATTTACATTTTAATGGGTACGAATCACTGAATGATATTTATTTACCAAAACCATCAAAAGGAATTTAATTTTATTGTCACAATTTCATATCACCCTTCTGCCAGATAAGCACTCAAAAGCAATTAAGGATTTATTCTTAAAGTGAAAAAAATGGTTTAACATAATGCTAAAGAAGGCAGATATTCTTCACGCAAAGTCTTTAAGCAGACATTCCTCCAAAATGTTTGAAGTGTGCTGAAGAAAATATAAAATTTTGGAGTGCACAAAGAAATTGCTTCTAAATTTACTAGATGTTGGGCAAATAATATCTTAAATAATTAACACTATCTGAAGTTTTGTAAACCGAAAAAATTCTCTTCTGCAACATAAATCATAGATAATATCAAAACCGAAACCTAATAAATAATATTTATGCAAAGGCAGTAAGAAAATATTATACGCAAAGCAAAAGAAATAATACTTATTTAAAAAGCCCATAACATATAAAGTTATGGAATTAAATATCTAAGCGAAATTGAAATAATTCGTAGTTTCTGAAATAGCAAAAACAATACTGAACAAAGCAGTTTTAAAAATTGAAATTGCGGATTAATTTTTGGAATTCTAGCGAGTTTTAGTCTACGTAAAATACCACCATGTTTTCACCTTATCAACGTAAAATCACGTATCTTCACGTAAAATACCACCAACGTTTATTTTGAATTTCATTGAAATTAGTTTAGTGATATTTATAATAGTTAAATGAAATTGTGGTTAGAAGGTTAATTAAATTCATATTGTTTCGTTATTTTTGTTTCCTTTGTAAATTTCTAAATGAAACGATGTATTTAATTTATTTAATTAGCAGCATTTTATTAAAAAATTTATTTTTAAGTATTTTCTCATTCATATGTAATTATTTTAGATATTTAATCCAGTTCCTTCTTCAAGAGCTAGTTTACCTGGATTGTTCTAAAGTTATTAACTAACATTTTAATAATGCAATTTTCGCTGTATCTTGATGGATAGAGGACCACCAATTCTTGAGATTGTTTATTTTTGAGTGTACACATTTACTTCAATGCTCTTTTATTAGTAACATGGCAAATATTCCCCACGCAAAGTCCTTAAGCAGCCATTCCTACAAAATGTTTGAAATGTGCTGAAGAGCAAATAAGTTAGGAGTCCACAAAGAAATTGCTGCTTAATTTACAACATGATAAGAAATTAACCCCTTAAATAATTAAGGCTATCTAAAGTTTTGTAAACCCGAAAAAAATCTTTCATAAAACCCCCAACAAAACCGAAACCGATAATATCAAAACCGAAACCACATCAATAATATTTATGCAGAGGCAGTAAGAAAAGATTTTGCGCAAAGCAGATGAAACAATAATAATTATTTGTGAAGCATATAATATATAAAGTTATGGAAGTATATAACGTATAAAGTTAAAATTAATAAAATTTCATAACATATAAAGAATTATATAGTTATATCAAAGTGAATGTTTTAATTTCACTTAGTTGGTTTGTTTGGTTTGTTTGTCGCTCAACGGTCATTTTTTGCACACGAGGGCTAATTAGACCGGGACTTACGGCTTAAAGTGGATTCCGAACCACTACAAACATCCATGCCCAAGGTGGGATTCGAACCCACGAACTGTTGAACCGAAGGCAAGAGCGCTAACCATTCGGCTGCCAGCTCGGCTTAATTTCACTTAGATATAAACATTAGTTAAATATCTAAGTGAAATTAAAATATTCCGAGTTTTTAAAATTTCGAAATCAATCGAGAACAAATCAGTTATCAAAAATCGAAATTGGGGATTCATTGTGGAATTTTAGCGAATGTTAGTTTGCGTAAAATATCACCATCTTTTCAACAGGTTTATTTGAATTTCATTGAAATGTGCTTAGGTAAATAAAGCTAATTATTAATTATCTTAGCTAATTATCTGATTGCTAAATAAATTTTTGCTTAAAAATTTAATTAAATTGATATTGTTTCTTTTATTTTGTGTTTTTTTTGTAGAAATAGAAAAAAAATTTCTAAATAAATCCATATATCCAATTACCAGCACATTTTATTAGTAAATTCTTTTATTATTTTCTTAATATTATAAAACACATTTTACTGTGATTTGAATATAATTCTTTAAAAGCTAGAATGTATCTAGCTTGTTAAAAATTTTAAACTAATGTTTCATTTATGCTCTATTCGAGGAATCGTGATGGATAGAGGGCCACCAATTTGGCCAAAATGACTATTTTTATAAGAGTACATATTCCGCAAGGCACTTTTAATAGTTGAAATGAGCCTCATAATACACTTATATAATCATGAGTTTTTTCTTTTAATTATAAAATAATTATTTAAACATAAGTTGTCTAGCATTTAGAAAAAGTTAACATTATCAATAAATAAATATGAAGAAACTACAAAAGTTAGAATATTCAGCTTATTCACTAATAAATTTTCAGAGAATTTGTTATGTTTTGACATATAGAAAAATTCAGGTAGATGCTTTTTATCGTTAATATGTCTCATAAAACATTGTTTGTCACAGTTAAAAAAGTTTCATTTTATTCTATATGCAACATATGAGAATTTTAATTATAAGAATAGATTTACAAGGATGCAGTCAAGTGGTTATTTCTTTGAAAACCACCTCACATATTGAATGGAATTTCAACACAAAAGAAATTTTTCATACACTTTGTTTCAAAGAAATTAAAGCTTTATTATAGAAATAATTAAATGATAAATATTTCCAACAGAAATATTATTTTCTGAAGATATTGGAAAGTTAGGAAAAAATATCATTGGTGTAGTAAAGTTTACAATGTTCAATGTGACAGTAACAGTTTTATTTAATAAAATAAATGTTAAAAGTTTAGAATTAGTTTTGGTGGTTTTAACCAAGTAGAGATATCTAAAAAATGGGTTTGTATTACATTTATTTCTGAAAATATCATCATAGAAATCACATTTTTACCAAATGTCTAAAAAAAGCTCGGAATGAAAGTAAATTATTATTAAATATTAGATAATTAAGTTTTTATCTTGAGGTGAACGAACAAAATGTAAATTATAAATTGTATCTGTTACAGTCTTTGTAATAGAAAGGCTTAGAGAATTTTATTCTTCTGTGCTAAAAGTAATCATATTTAAAAACCAAATAAATAAATATACATTGACGCTACTAAGTATGCTAGAAAATTTTAAAATGTGTAGAAATTAATGTTTTGTTTGTTTAATTTAATACTTCAGAATTTCATGACGAGCATTTTCAATTTTAAATCAGGTAATATCCATATTCAAAATTTTTAAGAAATAATCATCTTTAATAAATTTTCCCTTAGATTTTGTTCTCATCACACTGTACTACATTAAATCAGCTAGAAGAACATATTATCACACCCTTCTGAAAATATTAGAAATATTATTCATAATATATTCGAATCTGTAAAAAAACGGAAGAAATACAGTAAAAATCACTGTTATTTAAATAGCTGTCATAGGAACACAAATGATTAGAGTAAATTTTACTGTAAAATTCAGCCGCAGGAAATCGTTTGCTATTGGGCATGCGCATTGAATTGGCGGGATAAAAGTTTCTTCAGTTCCTGTGACAAACATGAATCTAATTAGTTTCGCCATTTATTTGGCCTTGTTTTTGTTTAGTGAAGTGGGTGATATTTGGAGAATAATTTTTCTTTAATTGAATTTCTATTGAAATTTAATCACCATATATAAGGTAATATATTCTTTTCATATTAATTATTATGCTAGTTGTTAGCTTACTATGATATGTATAAATTCTTATAAATTTGACGGAACATTTAAAAAAATTCTGAGCTGAATTTACAAATGATCATATTCACTTGTATTAGTTCAGTGTCGATGTTCTGTTGATTGTAAGTAACTGAGTGCCTGCCCGAAGGCATCTACTCATTCATCTGAGTTTGAAAAGTTAAGAGAAAGAAATTAAGTGAATGTGAATATGAAAGTAAAGAATTAGGCAAAAGCCTTGGAGAGAATTGCGTCGGATGAGAAAAAGGCCGCAATTGGTCTGACTTGAGCATCCCCAGGGAGGATATGTGTTTCGAAAAGTTGATCAAAATTTCCAGCTTGGCACTTGGATGCTTGCTTGTAAAAGTTGATATTTAGTTTTTGAATGAATTGAGATAAATCTTCTAGTTTGAGATCATTTTGAATGTTTTTATTTCTTACAAAGTAAGGGGCATTTATAATTCTTCGAAGGATTTTGTTTTGGAAGGTGTTTAATAATTTCAAGTCTTGTTTAGTAAATGAACACCAGGCAGGGGAAGCATACGTGATGATAGGTCTGATAGTAGTAATATATAGAAGCCTTTTAAGTTTTAGATTTAAATTTGAATGTGGTCCAATTAATGATCTGAGTTTATGATATGCGTGCCAAGCGGCAGTAATTTTAGATTTAATATGTGCAGTCCAGGTAAGTTTATTGTTGATGAGAAGTCCAAGGTATTTAGCTTTAGTTACATTTTCTATGGGTTGACCAAAAATATAAAGTTGATTGTGAATTTTATGTTTTCCTGGTTTTCTGCTAATGACAAGAAGTTTAGATTTAGAAGTATTAATAGCAATTTTCCAATTTTTGCACCAGGTTTCAATGTCAGTAATAATATTTTGGAGTTAGGAAATTGCATAGTTGGGATTTTTGGATCTAACAACGATCCCGGTGTCATCAGCATAAAATGCAGTTAGACTGTGTCTGTCATCATTTATTGGGAAGTCGGCTGTGTAAAATAAATATAAGATAGGTCCTAAAATGCTTCCCTGCGGGACGCCGGCATTCATTAGTCTGGTGGTGGAGATACAATTATTAAGTTTGATGTGAAATTTTCTACGATTTAGATAACTATTTATGATAAACACAATATTATGGGCAATTCCGATGCGTAATAACTTGTAGTAATAATGAGGCCTTGATGCCAAACCCTATCAAAGGCTTTGGCGACATCTAACATAAGAAAAGCTGAGTGTTCTTTAAGATACATTCCTTTGCCAATGAATTCGCATATTCTGATAAGTTGTTTGGTAGTTGATAGATCTTGTCTGAAGCCAAATTGTTCGATTGGGATTAAGTTTATGTAAGTTTTAAGTCTATTGTAAATGATTCGTTCAAAGATTCTAGATAATGTTGGTAGGAGACTAATGGGACGGTGATTTTCTGGATTCGTAGTATCTTTTCCCGGCTTAGGAAACAAAATGATTTCAGCTTCTTTCCAGTAATCAGGAAAGTAATTTATATTAAGACAGGAATTGAAGATGTTGGTAATATGCGAAATATAATTATCAGGAAGATTTTTTATAATATTATTAGTAATTTTATCAAATCCTGGAGCTTTGCGTTTCTTCAGTTTTGCAATAACATTGAGTATTTCGTCTTCAGTAGTATTATCAATGGGTTCAACTTTATGATTTTGTAGAAAAGATAAAGTTTCATTAAGGATGGTTTCAGTGAAGTTGTCATTAGAAGGTGATGAGTTTTCTTGGAATTGATTTTCCATGGTGTTAGCAAATATTTCGACTTTTTCATTATCAGTGTAGACGAAGCCATGTGAGGCGAGAATTGCTCTATTGATACTTTTGTCTTTTTTCAAATCAGTGTCGATATTTTATTTACTTTTTATTAATATTTAAAATATTTTATAATAGTTTGGTAACATAATTGATTAATATTTTTATTATCAAATTTTCGACGAAATTAGAGTTGCATTTAAGTTTTTCTGTCGTTATAAAAATAGCTTAGCTATATTTCTTTCGAAATTAAAATTGAATAATCATCTATTGTTAGATTTTTAGATATAGATTATGAAATATATTAACGGAATTTCTATTTTATTTCGTTGTTGAAAATTCATGATTTTTTCCATTGTAAAATGATATAATTTATTGTATATTAACTAAATATAACATTATTTTTATTTTTTTTAATAATTTTTTGATTAGAATTTTATTAAAAAATGTTTATTTATTAATGCAGATCATTAAATTGCATTCTTATTATAATCATTAATTAAATCCCATTTGGTAACATGCATTAAAATAATCATTTTTAGGTATAAATGTTTGTAAATTCCTTCAATTAAAATAATATTACAAATAATGATATTTATTGGAATAAATGGTTTTGTGTTTAGAATTCGCATGAGATGTAAAAATGCATTTTAATGAAAAATGTAATGCTTTTGTAAAATGTATATTTTTTAAAATCATTATTTTATAACAAATGTATAAGAAATATTACTTTATTAAATACATATTAGGAAGTACTATTCGAATTAAGATCATTTATTTAGAAAATATAATGTTTATTATTTTATAACCATAATTAATTTCTTAAATTTATCTTACTAATTAGAACTTTAATTAAAATTCTATTTGGGAAATTTTGTTGGTTGTTTGATATTTATAAAAGAAAAATTCAGGCAACACATTTTTTTTTGCAAATTTTATTTTATTTTATTAAAAAATTTTAAAATTTGTACTGCTCTTTATGATTTATTTACATGTTAGTGAAGGAATCTTAAGTTCATAAAAAGAAAAGCTGATTTAAAATTATAATTAAGCAGCAAATACATGAGTGAAAACATTGTAATTTGTTGTTGACTAACATATTAAAAATATATTGTGCTCAAGATTTTTCTAATACTACTGTGCACATTAAACTAACTTTTTAAAATTTTTTAAAAATATATCTATGTTTTGGAAAAATAAGAATTTATGAAGAAAGTGTGTGATTTGTGTAAAGAAATTTTTAAAAATAGAATAATTGCAAATAAGTTTTATTATTAAGATTATTCAGAGTAAAGCCTCTTCATATAAACTTCAGCCATATTTGAAAGCTGGAATAGGTATTGAGAGAGAGTTTTTGTAAGCACGTGTATTTTTAAATGTTTTCATTCATTGTGATGTTCATCAAGAAGCCAAAATGCAGTGTATTTTTGTTGCTATGATTGAAGAGGTTGTGAAATTAATATATGAGACTTTTGCATTTCAAAGGAAAGATATAAACACACCTGTTGATATTTCCACATTAAAAGAAAGATGGAGTTGCTTATTTTTAAAGCAAAGCATTTTGAAATATTTTAAGTGTTTAACTTCTGTCTATATAAATAAAAGACTTAAGTTTGCATCAGCTAACGAAATTAGAATTGTTAATATCTTAATAACTTCTACTCCTGGAGGTTGTAAAATTCAATCTTCAACCATTGAGATAGTGGACGGAAAAGAAGATGTTAAAGCGTGTATTGTTCTTCTATCTGCATATTTTTAAGATTTGAAAAAATGTTTAGAAGTGTTGCAGTAAAGTATTCTAAACTTTATTTAAAAAATTACTGCTTAGTAAATTTTAAATAAAAAATTTAGAAATGAACATAAAAATTAATCATAAATAAATTAATCAGGAATTCGTTTATTAGTGTTTGACTTCCACATCTTCTCAGGATGCAGTAGATATTATAGACTTACCTTGCACACCATAAGTATTAATTTGTGGTATGTATTATTTATATATTTCATAAGGTTTGAATGTTTTAACTCAAAAGCAAAAATTTGTTTTTACATTCATTGACCTCTTCAAATGCTGTTTACTCTGCTAACATTCCATTTAAAATAAATCATATGAGTATTTAAAATTCTAAGAAAATCTAAATAAATTGTTTTAGTTAAAAATATTGTTTTTGATGCAACTTCAATTGTATTCTCCTTTATTAATCTCTAAGTACGTATAAAATGCCATAAATATGCACACTTAATGAACAGCAATTTTTTTATATTTCCTAATTTTGCACTATTCATATAATTTCTTATTGAAATTAAAGATTTCTTAAAGGGAAATACAACTTTGATTTCAATTTTGAGGTAATTATTTATGAGTTAAAGAAATTCAGTTTTAAGCAAATGTTTTATAAAATGTTATTTCGTAAATTATTGTTACTTTGACACATTGTAGCATTTTTTAATGTTTCTTTTTATTTTCGTTGGAAAATTTTTTAATTATGTATATATGTATGCAAAAGAAATGTTTCCATATTCTCTACAAAATTAATTTTTTTAACTTAAAATCGGCTTTTGTAAGTTATCGTTAAAATGTGGAAATAAAGTTCATATCCCGCACTTTATTTCTAAAAATTTGTAATTCACAGTTCCCATTGGAAATGTTAAGATTTGCTTCTCAGAGGATATAATATAAGATAATATAAATGAATCCTTATAAGACAAATTCTGTATTATCTTGTAATTAAATCAATTACAAATTAGTTTTTTCGAGATAGAAAACATCAGTTAGAATGATTTAATTGAAGTAAAGAATTTACCATCTTCATCAGAAGTGAGACCTTCATTACCAAAAATTCTTATCATGAAATTGCTAAAATTCCTTGAAATAATTTTTATTATCAAAATGATATCGATTGCATGAATGCAACAACCACTTGTTAACTATTAAAAGAAGTATATTTTAGGGAAGTTCAATCAATTATATAAAACAATAAAAAGTTCAAAGTATTTTACTGAACTATTAAACAACTTTTCCTCTGAAATATTCAGCTCTTGAAATTTCAAACTAGTTATTCATGTGTGTCATTTCTAATTTTCTTTTTGTTTTTAGACGCTTGTTGAACATTAATCACTCGCGGGGAACAAAATCTAAAAAATATGTCAAGGATGGAATTCAAGCACGTTTTTGTCACTTTTAAATAATTTATCCAACTTTAGATGGATATAATTGTTAAAATTTAAATAAAAAAATCTTTACAATTATTTGTGTATTGTCAACTATGCTTTTTTCCTCAGAATCTTTATTTGCTTTTATTAAAATGGAAAAAATCAATTACTTTAAACAATATCAAAAAGAAAACTTTTATTGTCTTTACAGTATGATTACAATACTATATCAATAATTAATTAACCTTTGGTATTTTTAGTAAAATGGAATGTTTTGTAAGGTTTCTTCGATCCTAAATTTGTAGAATCACAGATAAATCAAAAATCTATTTTATGCTTAGCTTTGTATCTTATTCAATGTAACTGTTATTTCTTAATTTTTTTAAAAAGAAATATGTAATAAAAAATATAAACTTCTAAAGTTAAAGTTACGCTTGGGAGGTAAGAAAGTTAAACAATCTCGCTAGGTATTGAAAGTTAAATTATTGATCACAAAATGTTCTGAAAATTGACATCTTCTGCAATACAACATAAGTTTTTGTGCTTTGTATATTATATAAAAAACTGCTTAAAAATAGTTGGCCCATAATTAGGAAATTAGATATTGTGTATTCAAAATTTATTTATACTCTACTGTAATCTTTACAAAACATGATGATAGCTGTAAATAGCCATTGCAATAGATTTTGCAGAATATGCAGCAAATTGCATGGTAAAATGTGCTGTAAAAATAACAATAAAAGTGCTTTAAAAATAAGAATAAAAAGTACTGTAAATTTAACAATAAAAAGTGCTGTAAAAATTGCAGTAAAAAGTGCTATGAAAACTACAGTAAAAAGTAGTGTAAAAGTTTCACGAATATTCTGTAAAATTTACAGCATTATTTACTGGCGCCTAAAACGCCAGCACATTTTACTGTAAAAATACAGTGCTTTTTTTAAAGTGTAGAAAGGCTTAGAGAATTTATACTTCTGTGCTAAAAACAATCATATTTTAAAACCAAATAAAATATAGCTATGAATAACGCTACTAAGTATACAAGAAAATTTTTAAATGTGTAGAAACTAATGTTTTGTTAGTTTAGTTTTTTACTTCAGTATTTAATACTTCAGATTTAATACTTCAGAATTTCATGACGAGCATTTTCACCTTTAAATCAGGTCATATCCATATTCATAATTTTTAAAAGAAATAATTATTTTTAATAAATTTCCCCTTAGATTTTGTACACTTCACTGTACTATATTAAATCAATTAGAAGAATACATTATCACACACTTCTTAAAAATATTAGAAATATTATTTATAATATATTCGAATCGAATGTTACAGGAACTTTTTACAGGAATCGATGTTACAGGAATCGAAACAAACATTGAATGTTTAGATTTAGAAATAATTATTGACTAGGAATACATTGTGTGAATATTTAGATGTGTATTATTGTGTTGCAGACTTGAATGTAAAAATCGTAACACTTTATATATTCTATAAATATAAACAAATAAATTGGGTTAAATATAAATAATCTAAACACATTCGACAAACATATGACAAACTTAAAGATAATGATACATAATTTCCACAGCGAATGAAATTGAATCGCATGTTTACTCAGAAAAAGATATTTTATTTAAATTGTGACACATCGATAGACTATAATATCTTTAAATGAAATTTTACACAGTTCAGAATTATGTTAAAAATATCACATGCCCTTATATTATAAGATTCCCCCATCATTTCTGAGGACCAGATTACACCAATTTCTCTAGTATTTGCCTAAAAATGTTATATAGTTATATATGATGAATAAATAAAAAAACATTTCTTGAGCTTTTTGATTTTAATCGAATAGATTGAGAAAGTAGCAATGGCGCCGCTCAGATTTATAAGATAAACAAGGCATGTTTGGTTTTGGAAAATATTACTGCCTAACAATAATTGTGATTTTGCTGCATACTTAGATGTGATATCGCTTCATATTTAAAAATGCAGCAAAATAAGGCTTTATTTATTTGAAAAACTATTCTTATGAAATTTTAGTATTAAAGTTTATATAGGCACTAATGAGAATGGAATAGACTATATAAATTTTAATTATTATGCTTTTTCATTCGAATTAGGTGAAGGGCTCTTCAGAAGAAGAACAGAACTCAAAAGTAGAAATTCAACTAGATTTTGCTTTGGTGTGGTCAAAAGCAAGACGTGTATATATAAAAAATATTTTAATCTGTAGAGGACAATGAATTTATTCATATTGGATATTAAAGACTGAAAAGTATTAGATATGTAATATAAATGTCATCATCTATTTAATGTTAAGTAATATGATAAACTCATTGTATTTTAGACTTTCATGAACTATATGATTTATAAATTTAAAAATGGACTAGCTGGGATTTTCTTTGAAACACTACATATCTTACTATATGTGATCAAGATCTAAATTTTGTAAAATGCATGCATAAAAACACATAGTAACTTTTTATTTTTATTTTGCGTTATTATATTGTCAATTCCAGGAAACTACGCTGCAATATTAATTTGACATCATAAACATAAGAACTTCTGTATACATATTTGTCTTTATCCTCCTCTAACTTCAAAAATAAATAATTTGGGTAACTGAAGATGTGTGACAATTTTTTGTTGAAAGTTTATTTTGCTACAATCACACGTAAAAATTAAATATATTTAATTAATTTAATAAGTGGCTGAACAATTTCCTTGATATTTTAATTTAAAAACCTCTAAAGTTTCTTCTTCTTCTTATACATTACTATATTTATAACAATTTTCCAACTCCATTTGAATCGTGATTCGCAGTTCAAAACAGTAAACGAGGATTACAAAAAATTCAAGGGCAACTCTGAGGCAGTATTAACTATTTATATACATTGAAAGAAAACATGATGCCCTTATTGTGTTTGTGTGTATTGTGTCCAAATTTAACTGAACAACAATGTTTTTGCAACTTTAGAGGAGAATAGTTTGGAATTTGCTGTCGATGTTCTTTCACATCATGTAGAAGTAGTAATAAAAGAAATAATTAAGAAATCCATTTCTCATTTCATTGACTGATAGTCGGGTATCATGAAATATAGTCAGGTATCTAAAAAAGTTTCAAACAGACGTATACTTTGGTGACGAACATCCGTCACGAACTAATTAATTTGGTGTATTTTCATTTCGTAGCAGATCGAGATACAGCCTGTTTTATATCACCTTAGCAGCTTACCTTATTCTATCTCGTTTAATCACCTTTAAATCCATGTATATTGGGAAGCTTTTCAATAGAACTTGTATCGGCTTTTCAACAATATCAAGTATGATGAATTGGTCGATGTTATTCTCCTGGAGGAGTGTGGTATTTCTGTCTGAACTCTTGAAGAATATTTTTAAATAAGATCACTTGATGTTTAAGTGTAATAATAAATTTTTTTCAATTTTATTTTACATTAACTTCATTTATATTTTTTGCAATTAAATTAATTTTAATAAGGATTATTATTGTAGCTGGTTTTTCAAGCTATTTATTATCACCTGGAATTATGTTTCCAGTAATTTTTCTTTTGGGGATTGTGCTCTTTATAGTTTATTTTTTAAATATTATTTTTGTTGGTGTTAGTGGAGTATTTCCATTAGTAAGGATGTCTGTTATTTTTAATTTTTTGACTTGTTATTTTAATTTGTTTATGTTTGCTCAAAAATGGAAGTATTATGCTCTGTTCAATATCTTAACCTCTCCTTTTTAATTATATACGCCTAATGGGGATTCAGAACACAAAACCTCAGTTAAATATAAGGAAACCTGAAAAAGTTATTAAAATATTTCAACTAAAATGAAGAAATTGATGAAATCGAATTAAACAAATAATTAACAAAGAGATGTAAAATTAAACTATGAAAATAATTTTCAGAACTCAAAATTCGATAATTCCTTCAAATCTTGTGACGGTTTAAAAATTAAATAAAATTATATAAAATAAATATTAGATGATGTGAAAATTATTGGTTATATGGAAAAATTAAAATCAATATTCCAAAAGAAATAGTGT
This sequence comes from Latrodectus hesperus, assembly GCA_037975125.1. Taxonomy (NCBI): domain Eukaryota; kingdom Metazoa; phylum Arthropoda; class Arachnida; order Araneae; family Theridiidae; genus Latrodectus; species Latrodectus hesperus. The sequence goes on along the minus strand of JAJQOW010001081.1, from coordinate 50,443 downwards.
AGTCACAAGCAAATTTTTTAAATTCAAAGTAACTATTCATGACATTAGATTTCCATTTTGAATTCTGCAAAAAAAAACTAAAATTTTTAAAATTGTTGATGATTTACATTATATTGGAATTATATCACTTAACACAGCGCAATTTACCAAAAAATCAGAAGGAAATTTAAATATATATATATATATATATATATATATATATATATATATATTGTCACGATTCCTTATCACTCTTCACATTTTTATTCTTAATTATTTTTAAGTAAGCTCTCAAAAACAATTAAGGATAAAAATATTGTTCTTACAGTAGAAAACGAAAGTAAAACCTCGTTTTAGCCATTGTGGGGAGAACAATCTGTATGATATTTTAAGCTTCCATGCTTTGTGTACCTAAAATTATTATAAAATATTACATGATTAATGACTTCATGTTAGAGTAAAAATTACATTTTAATTAAAAGAATTAAATAATAATGTAATGTTCAAGAAAAAATCATTAAAAATTACTATTGATGGGAAATATTCAACGCGTAAAATGTCCTTATGCAGACATAATCCCAAAATGATTGAAATGTGTTGAAGAACATCTGAGTCAGCAGTACACAATGTCCAAAGAAAATCCAGCAAAATATGCTAAATATGGAGCAAATAATCCCTGAAATAATTGAGAATATCAATATCAACAATATTTATGCAGAGACAGTAAGAAAACATTCGACTCAAAACAGAAGAAACAAGAATGATATTAATGAAGAACACAAAACATAGAGTTGTAGAATTAAGAATCTTAGTGAGCTTCAAATACTTTGGAATTTATAAAATGACTTAAATATTCTGAAGAAACCAGTTATCAAAAATCTAAATCGTGAATCTAGTTTTGGAATTGTCATCAAATATTATTCTATATAAAATATAAACTACCTTTCGACCAGAATATTTCGATTTCCTTGAAGTTTTGCTTTCGATTTCCTGGAAATATTGCCAAATGAATTTGTGATTACAACGGTAATCAAATTTATATTTTTTTGTTTATTTTATGTTTCCTTTGTAAAAATAAATTTTTTTTAATGAATTAATGTAATTCTAGTATTTTATTAGAAAAAGATAAGAAATAAATTTCTTTGCTAGAATTTTCTCGTGAATAAGGGAACTCATTGACGATACGTTGCCTTAAATGCCATTTTGAAAAGTCATTTTAACTGTGTGTTGTTCCAAAAGAATAACATGAAGCATAATATGAGCTTTTTGCAATTTTCGCAGAATTGTGATTGATGGCTAGTCACCATCCGACAAACAACACATTTTTTTAAGGGTATGAGTTCTTTGTAAGCGTCTATTAAAGGAAGAAACGTGCCTCTTAATACGATTAGAAAATTCTGAATTGTTTTTTTTCAGTTAAAAATACTATTTCAAAAACTGAAATTGTTTTTGTTGCTATCATACATGTTTACGTTGTAAAAATAAAAAAATTTCTAAAAAATTTTTTTTCAATATGTTACTACCAGCATTTTATTAGTAAATTTATTTAATATTATAAAATCGAAGATTTTTCAAAAAGAAATTGTAAACAGTAGTACTATAAAAGCTACCTTTGGCTTTTTAAACAATAAATTTTTTACCAATTAGCTGATTAATATAAATGGAAGCGGTTGAAATCCTGCAACTAATTCCACAAAAAGACCTCTTATGGGTTTGTATTCCTTACACACAAAGTCTTTTTAAAGTCCAAACACACACAGACCATCACCAATCCTAAATGTTTTTATTTTCAATTATATAAAAATATAATTGCAATATTTAGTTGTTCAGCATTTAGAAAAACGTAAGATTATGAAGAAATATCAAAAATTAGAATATTTATATATATCCACATACATTTCTAATTTGGATGTTTCAATACTTTGAAAAGTTCGTCTTAAATTCTTTCCTTTGTTAATATGTCTCATAAACATTGTTTGTCATAGTTGAAGGAATTTAATTTATTCTTTATATACAACTTATGGGATAAGTGAAATAATAAGAGTAAATTTTCTGAAAAGAAATCAAAGAATTATTTTCTATGAAAATAAATGTACATAATTTCAGCAATTTCCACCTAACATTTAATTCATATATTATTGAATTCTGAGCGAATTGTTGCTTGAACATACGATGTTCAGAAAAATATCGCTTTAAGTTTTCTCTTTACATGACTAGATATTATTAATATCTTTTCCTGAAACATCTCTTTTTATTATAAGAAAGTCAAGAATATTAACAAAAGAAATTTGAGCATTTGTTTACAAGCAAATATTTGTTTACCAACAATTAATGTGCGGGGGAACTTAAAAGCGTACTGTTAAAAAAAGAAGGAATAATGTATATAAAGCACATAACAAATAAAGTTACACAAATAAAAATCTTAGAGAAATTCAAAGGATTCCGAGTTTCTAAAATGTCAAAAACGGTACTGAACAAATCAGCAATCAAATATCGAAATTGAGTATATATTTTTGGAATTCTAGTGAGTGTTAGTCTGCTTAAAATATCACCATCTTTTCAACAAGATTATCACAATTTCATTGAAATTAGTTTAGTGATATCTGATAGCTAAATGAAATTGTGGTTAGAAAGTTAAATTCATATTGTTTCGTTTATTTTTCGTTTCTTTGTAAATTTCTAAATGAATCGACATACTTAATTACCAGCATTTTATTAATAAATTTATTTATAGGTATTTTCTCATTAATGTGTTGACGTTTGTTCACATATATGTAGTCTCCTTTTTGAAGAGCTATTTTAATTGGCTTGTTCTAATGGTATTTTCGCTGTATTGTGATGTATAGATGGACCAACAATTCTTCAAATTATTTATATTTATGAGATTATATTTACTGCAATACCCTTTTATTAGTAAAAATGGCTAATAGTCACCGCGCAGAGTTTTTAAGTAGACGTTCCTACAAAAAGTTTGAGGTGTGCTGAAGAACATATAAATTAGGAATGCAGTAAGAAATTGCTACTAAAATTACAAAATGATGAGTAAATAACCCCTAAATAATTAAAACTATCTGAAGTTTTGTAAACCCATATAAAATATAAAGTTTATTTGTCTAAGCTTCATATTTCTTGTTCCATTATATAAGTTTTTCTAAATTTTTTTATTCTTCTAACACCTTTCTAAATTTATAAGAGTTGTGCAATTGCATTTGAAGCGTGCTTCATTGTGGCAAACCATAAACAAGAATTATAGAAAATTCGAGGACTATTGTGTTTACAGAGAAGAGAAAAAAAAATTTGAAACAGTACTGTTTTGGGGTACATTTTCATTTTCCTGCACACTCAAACGCGAAAAGATAAAACTACATGTCTTGTATATATTCAAATAAATCATCTTTCGTAATGAGTCCAGACTTAAATGAATAACAATATTTTTGCAGCACACTAGAGGAGAATACTTTGGAATCTGCAGTCGATGTTCTATGAAATCATCCAGAAGAAATAAAATATTATGCTTTAGAGACACCATTACTCAATTCCTTTTCTGATAGTAAGGTATCAGGCTAAAAAAGCTTCTAACAGACACATACTTGGCGATAAAAATCCATCAGGAACTAAGTAATATTATGTAATTACGTTTCGTAGCAGATCAAGATGCAGCCTGTTTTGTATTACCTCACCAATTATGGGAAATTGCTTAATTCTATCTCGTCTTTCATCTCCTCTGAGTCCAATTAAAATATTATTTCAATAACTAACCGAACTTGTTTCATTTATATCATGTTTACTTTGTAAAAATAAAGGAAATTGCTAAAAAATCATGATTTTACTATTAGCATTTAATTAGTAAACTTCTTTAGTAATATTTTAATATCAAAATTATATTTAAGGAACATGTGTTGTCGAATGAAGCATTGTTAACAGCTAGTATACCTAGCTTGTCTCCAAGTATATATCTAACGTAATAACTGATGAATTTAAGCGAAGGCATTTGAAATCCTACAACCGATTCAACAAAAACATTTTTCTTATGAGTATGTATTTATTACAAGGTGTTATAAAAAGTCGAAGCACTTCTCATAATATGCATAGAAATCCTGAATAGTTTCCTTTCAATTAATAAAATATAGTTACAATATTTAGTGTTGGCGCATTAAGAAAAACTTGAGATTATCAACAATAATTAAGAAGAAATATCAAAAATTTGAATATTCAATTTATTCACTCTTTAATTTTTAGTAATTTACTATAGGGATATTTCAATTACTATTGGAAAAACTATTCAACCCTTATTAAAAAATTCTGAATTGTTTCTTTTTAATTTAAAATATTATTTGAATAACTAACTGAAATTGTTTCATTTATAGCATGTTTACTTTGTAAAATAAAGAAAATTTATAAAAAAAAATCAATATTTTACTACCAGCATTTTTAAAGTAAACTTTTATGTATAGTATTTTAAAATTAAAGTAATGATTAGTGATGATATATCACTATGTTCAACTCCTCACTATTATGCATACAATCTTATGGACTCTAACAACATTATCACTGAGGTAAATGGCCGAGGCTAGAAACCTCACAACAAAACTAGACCATAGTGATGATATATCGTCGAAGGTAGCATTTTTAAAAGCCAGTTAACCTGGCTTGTTAAATATACACGGTGTCCAGAAAAGGACTCCCTGATTTCAAAATTAAATATCTCGAAAACAAAGATAGATAGAGGAATGCAGTAAAAGGTATGTTTATTGTGAAAACTGTAAGAATTTTACACAGCAATTTGAAATAATAGTTACGAAAGCTGCTAACAGATAGCACTGTACAATGTAGAGCTCAAATCAGCATACATAAATGAAATAATCGTTTGAAAACATTCTTTGCAAAAAATCACATCACTATGTTTTCAACGCTAACCTCCTTTCACGCTTCAATAGTTGGGCTTCGGATCACTATTTACACTAAACATTACTTATGACGATTACAGCGCCATCTGTTTGCAACTTTTGTAACTATTATTTCAAACTGATGTGTTATATTCTTACAGTTTTTACTATAAACATACCGTTTACTGCATTCCTCTATCGATCTTCGTTTTCGAGATATTTAATTTTGAAATCAGGGAGTCCTTTTCTGGACACCCTGTATATCTAATGTATGAAATCAGAAGCGATTGTGATATCCGACAACTATTTAAAAAAAGACTGTTCATATTTATTTGCATTAAATACAATGTCTTATAAAAGTTGTAACTGTCTTGATAATGCGTAGAAAATCTTCAATAAAATTTCCTTTCATTATTGAAAATATAATTACAATATTAATTGTTCAGTATTAAAAAAACTTAAGATTGTCAATAAATAACTATATCAAGAGAAATTAGAATATTAAATTTTTATGTTTACACATATTTTTTTAGTATTTGGATGATTTAATACTTTCAAATTTCGTCTCAGATGCTTTTCTTCGTTCATATGTCTCATAATACCTTCTTTGTCATAGTTTAAAGAATTTAATTTATTCTTTATACAACTTATGGCATAAGTTAAATTATACGAGTAAATTTTCAGGTGAGGAATCAAGTGGTTGTTTTCTATGAAAATTTCCACCTAACATTTAAATTGACATATTATTCAATTCTGTGGGTTTCGTTTTTGAAATGTGCGTTTCTGAAAAATATCGCCTAATGTTTACCCTTTACATGTTTAGATATCAATAAACTTCTCCTGAAGCATATCTTTTTATTATAAGGACGTCAAGAATATTGACGAAAGGAATTTGAGATGGAATTTCGTTCTTCAGTTTGCGGTAAGAAATTACCACTGTATGAGGAAGAAACAAAACAGTGAATAATTATATTTGTGATTAAAATAGATATATTTGTACGTTAAATCAAATATGGTTGCTGTTATGAAATTACAAAGTACAATGTAAAAACAGAAATTTAGATATATAAGAGAACGATAAAATTTTAGAAATTTTTTTTGGTTTTTATTAAAATTGAAAGATTTCTTTTACCAGCAAAATTAATGCTTTTCACAAATAAATCATATTTTATTACAAAATTCTGTTTATTCTTATAATGTTTAGAAGAAATTTTTCTGATTTTTAATGATAATTAATAATTAATCTACATTTTGATTCTCGAAGAGATCCTGTTATACAAAAATCATAAAAAAACAATTTCATGACCATGTCTTTTAAACACTTAATTAAATATCACTATAATATCACAAAATGAATATTTTAGAAAATATATACACAATATGGTTGTGTTAAACTAAATTCCTGGTATATCATGTTGATAAAGAACACATCTTCACGAAATATCAACACACACACACACACACACACACACACACACACACACACACACACATATATATATATATATATATATATATATATATATATATATATATATATATATATATATATATATATATATATATATATATATATATATATATATATATATATATATATATATATATATATAAGTGTGTGATATGGAGTACATATGACGCACTTCAACATTGTGACATCATCAAGTGCTTGCTGCTTCAACAGCGATCCTGGTGTCAATGGTTAGAAAAGGAACGATAGTTGACGCTCCAACTAAGACGTGTTTTGAACCTTAACGCTTCCGAAATATAAAATGTTACATTCATAATCCTTTATTTGTAATTATAATTGTAAATAACTTTAAATAATGTTTAATATGCTATTGTTAAAAGGCAAATTCGTTGTATTATTAGTGTATTAAACTTATCCACATGGGGGCCCTGGCCAATTATTTTTTTATTTATTTCAAATATATTCTGAAGAGATTTGTTTATCATTCACGCTGAAATTCTTCTACCGCCGCCGATTCGCCGACAAGTTGAAGAGGACCTGTTTCTGGTTTCGATTTATGTATTTTCCTTCATTCGCTGCTATGGATTTCTTCTTTGAAGAAGGGTGAGTCACTCTTATTTTCAAGATGCTTTTCAGTGATATAACTGAAATCGCTCTTGCTCTGAAGACTGAAAAAGAGAAAAAATCAAACTTCTTCACAAGCTGTTATTTGGCGAAGAAGGTGATTGATTAAATCGTTCTCGAATAAGAAACTTTCATGGTTTTGATTTCAAAAAAGATGATGCAAATTTTAAGTCTAAATTAGTTGATACTATAGCAAGTTTTTCTTTAATCGAACTAATTTCGATTGCTAATATTTTGAAAATCGATATTAATGGAACACTGCCTGAATTGGCAGAAAGAATTTTATCATTTCTCACTGATTTGGAGTCTCTTCAATTAAATGTAAAAAATTGTGAAATAACTGATGATGAAACTGAAGTGATTCCAAATTCTACTCAGTCGAATGTGCAAAGCGATAATGTGTCTCTTAATAATAATGGGCATAAAGTGCATGATAGTCATATTTCTAATGCTAATTCTTTTCATACAAGATTGCCCTTTAATTTTAATTATATCGATTATTTAGTTCCTAAGTATATTGGGGATAAAAATAAAAATGTCAAATTGTGGCTTCAGAAATTTGAAGCGTTTGATATATCATTTAGTTTATCAGATATTCAAAAATTTAATTTTGCACAAACAGCATTAAGTGGAATTGCGTTATTTATTAAAAGCGAAAGCAATATTCATTACTTTCGCTTTTAATTCAATGCTATTCTGAATTGAAAAGCAATATTCATTGCTATTCTGAATTGAAAATTGCTTTAATTTCGGAATTTGGTGAACAAATTAATTCAGCAGAAATTCATGACACATTAAATCGTCGAAAAATTAAAGATAAAGAATCAATATTTGAATATTTTTTAATTATGAAAGAAATTGCTAGTCGAGCTCAACTCGATGATATGGCTCTAATTCATTACGTTATTCAAGGCATTAATGATTCTCCCCAGAATAAAGCAATCTTGTAATTTAGTAGAATTTAAAACAAAATAAAAAATTTGTGAAGAAATTCAAAAAAGTTGTCAAAAAGTGAAAACTAAAATACCTGTGGTAGAACAAACAATTAAGGATCAAACTCAAACCAAAATTCAGACTACTCCTATTCGTTGTTTTAACTGTGGAAAAAATGGACATAAATCAATTAATTGTAGAGACAAAAGTAAGGGTTTAAAGTGCTTTCGATGTAATTCTTTTGGACATAAAGCCAGTGATAATAAGTGTTCCACACCAAGAGATAATCACAATTCAACAGTTCGTGCTCTTAACAATCACATCACTTTTCGACAAGACATGCTTAAAATAGTTAAAATTTCAGGTATTTTGATAGATGCTCTTATTGATACCGGAAGCCATGCAACTTTATTACGCGAAGATCTGTATCATCAAACTGAATTTTCTAAACTGACCGATTCTCAATTAACACTAAATGGATTTGGTAGCTCTAAGGTACAGCCTCTAGGTTCATTTCAGGCAAATATAGAAATCGATAATGATATTTTCTCTACAACAGTTTATGTAATTTCTCAACATCAGATGAGTTTACCCTTAATTATAGGTACAGCTATAATTACTCAAGGAACACTAACAGTTAATAAAAATGGTATTTCTTTATGTAAAGCAGAAAATAGTAATAATTTTTTCGTGAATTTAGTTAATGTTGTTGACAACACATCAGACATTGATTTAAATTACATACTTGTCAAAAAATGTAAAAAAACTAACAATTTAATTAACAACTACAAACCCAATAAGACGCGAAAAACAGAGATGAAAATGTCTATTATTTTAAAAGATTAAATCCCAGTTTGCCAACGAGCACGTCGAATGTTCATACCAGAAAAAGAATTTGTATCCAAACAAATCAATGATTGGATAAAAGAAGGAATAATTAAACCTTATTGTAGCGAATACGCTAGTCTAATTGTTTTGGTAAAAAAGAAAGATAATTTTATACGTTTATGTATTGATTTTCGTAAATTAAATAAGAAAATTATTAAAGATCATTATCCATTACCACTCATTGATGATATATTAGATCAGTTACAAAGTGCAAAAGTATTCACTTCTATTGACTTAAAAAATGGTTTCTTTGATGAGGATATTGACCCTAATTGTACCAAATACACTAGTTTCATTACCCATAACGGACAATACGAGTTCCTTAAAGCTCCATTTGGTTTAATAATTAGACCAGCCGCTTTCAATAGATATTTATCTTGTATTTTCAGAGAATTAATAGCAGATGGTACTTTAATTATGTACATGGATGATTTTATCATACCATATAAAACTGAAGAAGAGGGACTTATTAAATTGAAACGTGTTCTCGAAACTGCTTCAAATTATGGACTAAATATTAATTTTAAGAAATGCTAATTTTTGCAAAGAAAAGTTGAATTTTTAGGCCATGTTATAGAAAACAATACTATTTCATCCTCTCCATCAAAAATAAAAGCAGTAATTAACTTCCCTGAACCCAAAGACGTCAAACACTTGAAATCATTTCTGGGTTTACCAGGCCACTTTCGAAATTATATTCCAAATTATGCCACTGTTGCCAGACCTCTTAGTGACTTACTAAGAAAGTCTTCTACTTTTGTATTCGGTTCCACTGAAAAGACTGCATTTCTCAAATTAAGGGAATTACTCACAACACATCCTGTTTTGCATTTATTTGTGCCAGGTTCGGAATTAGAAGTACACACAGATGCATCTAAACTTGGATTTGGCGCAGCTCTCCTTCAAAAATCTGATAACGGGAACTTTCACCTAATTTTTTATATGAGCAGAAAAACATCTCCCCAGGAAGAAAAATTACACAGTTATGAACTGGAAGTACTCGCTGTTGTAGAAGCTCTTTAAAAATTCCGCGTATATTTACACGGCACTAAATTTAAAATAGTTACAGACTGTATGGCTTTTCAAAAAAACAATGGATAAAGCTGAATTAAGCGCAAAAATCGCGCGATGGGCTCTTTTGTTACAAGACTTTGACTATGTAATTTCTCATAGGTCAGGTAAACAAATGCAACATATTAATACTTTAAGTTGTTATCCTGTTATGATTATTTCTCCTGATGATATAATACAGAAGATAATAAAGTCGCAATCTACCGATGAATTTATTATAAATATGAAGAATGCAGTCGAAAAATCACTTAATTCTGATTTTAAAGTTATAAACGGCATTTTATACAAATTGGTTCAAGATCAAGAACTTTTAGTCGTCCCACAAGCCATGTGCAATCAATTAATTCAACACGCGCATTCTAAAGGTCATTTTTCAGTACAAAAGACTACAGAAATTATTAAAAGAGACTATTATGTTCCAAATTTAGATAAGCTAACACAAACTTTCATCGCCAATTGCATCACATGTATCTTGTCTTCCAAAAAATCAGGTAAACCTGAAGGATTCCTCGATCCAATCCCAAAAGGAGACACTTCTCTCGATACATATCACATTGACTTTTTAGGAGCCTTGCCATCGACAAACAAAAATTACAAACACTTATTTTCTGTAGTGGACGCTTTTACAAAATTTATTTGGATATATCCTGTTAAATCTACCTCTGCACAAGATGCATTAGATAAGCTAAAATTTCAGCAAACAGTTTTTGGTAACCCTCGTCGAATAATCTCAGATGAGGGATCAGCTTTTACCTCCCAAGAATTTCAATCTTATTGTAATGAAGAAGGTGTTGAGCACCTACCTATCACGACTTGAGTACCTCGCGGAAACGGACAAATTGAGCGTATGCATCAAACCATAATTGCAGTTTTAACTAAATTATCTATACAAAAACCCACAAAATGGTATAAACATGTGTCTAATGTCCAACGTATAATGAACAGTACTGCCTCACAAACAACAAAATTCTCACCATTCGAATTAATGCTTAGCATTAAAATGCAAAATAAAGATGACATTCACATTAAACAACTACTGGAAGAAGAACATCTTCAATATGTAGTACATGATAAAAAACAATTGCGTAATATTGCTAAAACTAATATTTTACAATATCAAACACAAAGTAAATGTTATTATGATAAACGGAGAAAACTTTCCAAAATATATCAAATTGGTGATTTAGTCGCTATCCAAAGAACACAGTTCGGACCAGGTTTAAAACTTTAGCTGAAATATTTTGGACCATACAAAATTAAAGCTGTAAAAGGTAATGACAAATATGATGTAAAAAAAGTTGGTAATCATGAAGGTCCCAATACAAAATCTTCCTCTGCAGATATAATGAAACCTTGGTCGAAGAAGCAAATAATTTTTTCAAACTATTATCTTGTGTATAATATATATTGTGTCAATTGCTGTACTATTCCTATATATATCGTTATTCAAGAAATTTTCTTTTATATATAACCTTTTTCTTTAAAATTATTTCAAGTATTAAAATATCAATTAAAATATTTTTTCTTGTGTGTTACATCAAGATGTTTGTGATACATTTGCATATGATAAAAATAAGCACGACGGAAGGAAAATGCGAGCAAGTGAAAATTAAAAAGACAAAGAAGGCGATTCATCAAACAGCTTACGAGAAACATTCAAGAAGTTAAGATGAATCTTCATAACATTGAACGACGCGACTCCTTCATTTGTTGTTCACTAAGACGAAAGATGAAAACACAAAATTCTATTTTGTTAGTTATTTCTCTTGCTGGTTGCGCTTTCCTCTCTTTCTTTGTATTTTGCAATTTCTGTTACTCTCGTCGCCAGGAGGACCTGAGTGTTTAGAATGGCCGAGTGTGAGATATGGAGTACCTGATGACGCACTTCAACATCATGACATCATCAAGTGCTTGCTGCTTCAACAGCGATCCTGGTGCCAATGGTTAGAAAAGGAACGATAGTTGATAACAGACGACGCTCCAACTAAGACGTGTTTTGAACCTTAACGGTTCCGAAATATAAAATGTTACATTCATAATCCTTTATTTGTAATTATAATTGTAAATAACTGTAAATAATGTTTAATATACTATTGTTAAAATGCAAATTCGTTGTAGTATTAGTGTATTAAATTAATCCACACACACACACACATACACACACACACACACACACACACACACACACACACACACACACACACACACACACATATATATATATATATATATATATATATATATATATATATATATATATATATATATATATATGTATATATATATATATATATATATATATATATATATATATATATATATATATATATATATATATATATATATATATATATTTATACATATACAGTTAAACCTCCTATAACACGGTAGTTAGGTTCCTAGAAAATGCCGTGTTGTGTGAAATCGCGTTGTATGAGACCCAGAACTAGTACAAAAAGGGGGTTACGTTCCAAAAACATACTAAAAACAAATATTCTTTTAAATCGACATAAACAACTTAATTTTTATTAAATAATAAATGTTTATCCAACACAAAGTAATAAAAAAATATTTTAATGTAACCCAACCCTAATTTAATGAATTTATTCGTCGTCACTGGTCAGTACAATCAACCGAGAACGTTTTTTGGGTGGAACGATATCGCCTTCACTTTCAGAACTTTTTTCTCTATTTTAAATTTTTGTATGTTTTCCCCTCTTAAAAAAATCTGTAATAGAGCTTTGCTAACTAGTTCTTACTAGGTCATTGTAAATTTCGCGGTATGGAGTTAAACAGTTTTGCAGCTCCCTTTTGAATTTTCGACTTCTTTCCGTGGAAGGGTCTGTTTTCAAGAAAAATGACTCGAGATTTTCTGCTAAGCATAGGCCTTCTTGTAATTCTTTTAATGTTAAATTCTTAACAGCACAGTTTTCATCAGAGCTAGCATCCTCAAAATCTATTTGATTTGCATCCAGGAATGCCATTTCCATCAAATCCGCTTCGTCAACTTCTTCTTCCACTAATAATTCTCGAATGTCTTCAGTAGCCATATCCACAAAACCTTTGCCTCCGATGTATTTAGCGACTCTTAATGTGGCCCCAATTTCGTTTTCTGATGTTTCACGCATGTTTTCTGTTTCAACTGAAGAGGGCCATATCTTCTTCCAACACGCATTTAAGGTTGATGTTTTGATTTCTTTCAGCGACAAAGATATGATTTCGATACAGTGCTTGATTGAAAATTTCTTCCAAGCTTCCATTATGCTAATTGATTCCGAATCGGTAGCGCCTAAAAACCACTGTAAGGATCTTCTTATATAATACGTTTTAAAGGTATAAATAATACATTGATTCAATGGTTGCAGCAACGAAGTAGTGTTAGGTGGTAGGAACGCTATTCTGACGTTGGGATGAGTCGAATCTTGTTGGTGGCATGGAGCGTTATCTAAAAGTAATAGCACCTTAAAGCTCAAAATTTTCTGCCTTAAAGCTCAACGCTTGGCACAAAACAATTTGAAAACCAATCTTTAAATAAATTTCCAGTTACCCGAGCTTTTGGATTTGCTTTCCACTATACCGGCTAAGTGTTTTTATTTACGTCTCATGCGTCGGTCTGGGTAATTAAGGGGCGTCAACAAAAACACTTTTGTTGAATTGGCTCACTTGTTGGTATGCGTTCATTACAAGGTCTTATAAAAGTCGAAGCTCTCCTGAAAATATGCAGAGAAAATCATGAGTAATCCTTTCAATTAAAAATATAATTACAATATTTAGTTCCTGAGCATTTAGAAATACTTCAGATCATCTATAAATAATTATGAAGAAATATCAAAAATTAGAATATTCAATTTATTCACTCATTAATTTTTAGTAATTTACTATTGGGATATTTCAATACTTTGGAAAGTTCGTTATATGCTTTTCTTCGTTAATGTTTCATAATACCTTATTTGCCATAGTTGTGAAATAATTTAATTTATTCTTTGATAACTTTTGGGATAAGAGAAATTATACAGTAAATTTTCTATTGAAAAATCAAGTTATTGTTTGCTATGAAAATAAATTTCCTTAATTTCGGCATGAGTGAAATTATAAAAATCAATTTTCTGTAGAAATCAAGTGATTGTTTTCCATGAAAATAAATTTACATAATTTCGGCAACTTCCACCTAACATTTAAATCAAATATTATTGAATTCTGTTCGTTTAGTTGCTGAAACATGCGTTTCTGAAAAATATCGCTTAATGTTTACTCTTCACATTTTTATATATCAATAAACTTCTCCTGAAACATATCTTTTTATTATAAGGAAGTCAAGAATATTGACGAAAGGAATTTGAGTTGGAATTATGTCGTTCAATTTGCGCAAAGAAATTACCACTTTATGAAGAGAAAACAATATGATGCATAATTATATTTGTGATATTAATAGAAATATTATATTTGTAAGTTAAATCAAAAATGGTTGCTGCTATGAAATTACAATGTAAAAGCAGCAATGTACAATGTAAAAGCAGCAATTTAGATACAATAAAAAACGTTAAAATTTTAGAATTTTTTTTTGATTTTAATAAAATTGAAAGATTTCTTTTACTGTCAAAATTATTGCTTTTCACAAATAAATCATATAATGTTTAGAAGAAATTTTTGTGATTTTTAATGAGTCCCAGATAGTTCTAAATTTTGTTTCTCTCAAAGATCCTGCTATACGAAAATCATGAAAGAAACTCTCTTGACCATGCCTTTTGAAACGACTTAATTAAATGTCACTATCGATTTAATAAATTGAATATTTAAGAAAATATATACAATGTGCTTGTGTTAAACTAAATTCCTGGAATATCATGTTGATAAAGAACACATCTTCATCAAATATCTAAAAAACATGTATGCATGAAACTGAGTGTAGAGACTAAGTCTACAATCAAAGATTTTTTTTCCAGTAATGTAAGTCATACATTAAAAAAAGGTAGTACTTTCTTATTTTATTACTGATATTATTAAATATTAGAGAATTACAAGATGTTTCTTTAGATAATCGGACAAAATATGAATTTTGAAATGCATTTGTAAATGACTTTCTGATGGAAATATTACGGAATTTATTCTTTCAAGTAAAAAGCGATTATAATTTAAAAACATATACTAGATTTAAGTATACACTTTTAAGATTGCTTAAAAATTTTTTTATTTAGCAAACATATTAAAATTGAGCATATTTCTTTGTAAATGCCAATTGAATGCTTTCTCAAAACATAAAATAAGGACTTCGAAATGTATTTAAAATTTTGGCCTTCCAATAGCAGTCTGTTTATTTTCTTTTTCTATTAAGCATTTTAGTATAGTTACTTTATTGTTTGAGAATGTTCAACATTATCAAAAATCTTGATTTAAAAAGACTTTCCCTATCTATAGCATATTTTACTGTTCGTCATTAGATATTATGATTAACCGCTGTACATCGAGGGGTAAAACATAATTGCTAAATTCATGTTCACACCAAATTTCAACCTAACTTCCCTTTCAGACATCAAAAGACTGCATTGTTATTAGAATTGTAAACCAAACTCAGTCACACTCTTCACCTATAATTCTCTTTCAAGTTCGAAGTATATATTATCTGTAAGTTTTTATCAACAGCTTATAAAATTTATGAAACAAATAATCAAATTTTAATTACTGATACTTTTATATAAAGGAAAATTTCCTTGAAAATATAGTTTCTTTGACTCTGCCTTTTGGAGTTCTTATTGGATATATTAAATCATTTAAATGTTGAAAGAGATTATATTTCCTTTTGGGGAAGAATATTTCTCTGCTAATGGACCATATAAACATATCCTAATGGACGGAAACTTTCCAAGCGCCAAAGTGGCAAGTAGTTTATGCAAAAGTCAGAGGTCTTCAGTTTATTAACGTTAAATGTTAGCTGGAATTGAAAACGGGACACATTATTTTCAACTGTTAACTATACCCAGCTGATTTTTTTTCTTTTATTTGGGACTATATTATTAAGTATTTTAGGTGATATAGGGCAATTTCTATTGTTCTTTTGAAGTGGTCCTCTACAGTTGATTCATTTAGCCGGAGTGTTTTTTATATTTCTACTATCATTAGTTTTTTGCTCTCCTTCACAGTTAACATATTTTGCCAGTCTAACGCAATTTTCGGAACTGTGGCTCCTTGCCTTCGATTTGTAACATTGTTAGGCTTCTGGCCTGTATCTACTCACCCCTTCATTTACTATTATTCAGCATAGTTTTTCTATTTGATTAATATTTCCAATTTCCTTTATCTGGGTATCTGGAAAACCGGTTTCTTATTTAGGTATTTTGACATTCTAATTTCTGTTATTTTAACAACTTGGAAATTTCTTTCTTTTATATCCTCTTTAATCTGTTTTGAATCCACATGCATTGAGAGGCCTTTCATTAGAATTTTTCCAGCTGTTTGACAGTATCAAATATGTTGAAGTGGTCGATGTTAATCTGCTTGAGGATTGTGCTCATTTTTTTTTTCTGAATTGTTGTAGATGATTTTCAATTCTCACTTGGATTTTTCATGCTGTAATTATATATTTTGGATTTTATTTTGAAATAACTTCATAGTTTTTTTATATTTCTATTTGTTTAAATAAGGATTGTATATCTACCTGGAAGTCCTAATTATTTATGTATATCTGGGATAATATTTTGAGTATTTTTTCTTTGCTTGTTTCTTTTGTTTAATTTGCCTCTGTTGCATTTGATGGGGTATTTCGATTTGTGGTTCATATTTGAAATTCTTTTTGATTTTTGTTTTGGGAATTCCTTTCGGTGTCAAACAAACGGATGTTTCTAGCTGCACTCTGAACTTTGATACTACGTAAACCACTCCTCTTTTAATTGCATATTTCTAATGTCAATGCAGAACTCAATATCTAACTAATAATTAATGAAATAAAGTATTAAACTATTTCAAATAAAATATAGAAATTGAAGATAAATGGAATTAAACATATAACAAAAAAGAGATGTGTAATTAAATAATAGTAAAAAATTTTTAATTACAAATTCTTAATTTTCACCAAATCTTGTAAAAGACAAAAAGTAAATGAAAGCATATAAAACAAATATTACGTGAAATGAAAATTACTGGTTATATGGAAAAGTTTAAATCAATGTAACAGATTGCCAAGCAACTTGCGTAATCTCAAGCAAATCTGATAAACAAAAAAAAAATTTTTACACCTTTATATTAACAACTGACAAAAAGATTAAAGTAATCCGAAATTTCCAAGAAGAATATGAAAATCAAAGGTTGTTAAAGATTTACTATGTAATGGATTTATGTAATTGAATGACCTTTAACTAAAATAAGGAGGAAATTTTATTATATTGTCTCGATTCCTTATCTCCCTTCTGCCACATACACGCTCAAAAACAATTGAGGGTAAAAATTTAATTGTAGCATAGGAAAAAGAGGTTTTAACTCCATACTATAGATGGCAAATATTCATCTCGTAAAGTTCTTTAGAAGACACATCCCAAAAATGTGTTTAAAATGGGCTGAAAAATATTTGAGTTAGAAGTGCACAATGTCCGAAGAAAAATTGCTGCAACATTTGCTAAAGGTGAAGCAAATAAAGAAATAAGTGAAATTATTCCAAGTTTCCAAAACCGGAAAAAAATCCTACAAA
This sequence comes from Latrodectus hesperus, assembly GCA_037975125.1. NCBI lineage: Eukaryota > Metazoa > Arthropoda > Arachnida > Araneae > Theridiidae > Latrodectus > Latrodectus hesperus. The sequence goes on along the minus strand of JAJQOW010001081.1, from coordinate 32,913 downwards.
AAGGCAGCAACATAAATAATACATAATATCAAAACCAAAATTTCATGAACAATATTAAATCAGAGGCAGTAAGAAAATATGATACTCAAAACAGAAGAAGCAAATAAGATATTTATGAAGCCCATAACATAAAAATGTAGAATTATATAAAAATCTTATTGAACTTCATATACTTCCCATTTTTAAAAATTACTTAAACAGTAGTGAATAAACCAGTTATCTAAAATCGAAATATGTGTATCTATCAATGCAAATGTCAACGAGTATAAGTCAGTATAAAATATCACCATCTTTGCAAAAAATTTGCTTCAATTTCTTTGAAATTTTATTTAGTGATATCTGTTATCCAAATAATTTTGTGGTTTGTATGATAATTCAACTGAAATTGCTTCGTTTATTTAATGATTTCCTTGTTTAAGAAAAATGGAAATTTCAAAATGAATCCATAGAGCTACCAGCATTTTATTAATAAATTTCTTTGTTAATATTTTTTCATTAATTTAGTATGTGACTTTTCAAATTTTTGGACATACTTGTCTTTAAGTGCCAGTTTACTTGGCATGCGTACTGAGGAATACGGACTCCACACCAAAATATGGTTTAGTTGGAAAACTGGAGCAGCGCACCCTATGGCTAGACTAGCTGTCACTAGGCAACAACCTGGCTAGTTCTAAAATTATGAACTGATGTTTTTATTATACAATTTTCGCGGCATCGTGAATGATAGCAAACCACGAATTCACCAAAAAGTTCTTCTTATGGGTGTGCTGGATGGCCCTTTTAACAGTCGAAAAGAAGCTTCATAATACACTTAGAAAATCCTGAATTTTTTCTTACAATTAAAACCATTATTTAAATAATTAGTTGTCTGTCATTTAGAAAAACATAACATTATCAATAAATAAATATGAAGATGTATCACAAATTAGAATATTCAACCTATTCACTTAGAAATTTTCAGAGAATAATTTTGGGATGTTTCGACATAAGAAAAATTTACTTAGATGTTTTTCATCTTTAACATGTCTCATAATACATTATTTGTCACAATTAAAAAATTCATACATATGAAAAAATTTACAACATATGAACATTTTACTACATATGAAAAAATTTTAATTATTAGAGTAGATTTACGAGGATGCTTTGAAGTGGTATGTAATTATTTCACTTTAAATTTTTAAGTAATGTGATTAGATTTATATATATAGTTTGGGGTTTTAAAATATTAAAGAAAGTGTTTTTTTTTTTAACTTAGCAAAGTAGTTTCGTTTTGAATTATTTGGTGAAACCATTATTATATATGCTTACATTAGTGTTTTGTGTAATAATAATAACAGCTTTCATGATATATAATTTAATTAATTGTATATATTATTATTTGAATATTCTTGTGCAGTTATAAGCGAAGGCGAAGATCAGAATAGCGCATGTTCGAAAAATTAGGCGGCATTTTATTCTCTTCCAATTATAATTTTTGTAGCTAACATTTTAATTTGATCGAGAGATCTCATATAGACAGTACACTGGAAACGTGATTGCATCTGCGTCTACCGATGTTATTATCACATTTGGTAGTTCAAAAGCTGTAAGCAATGTATACATTAAAAATGTATGCTTGCAATGAATTGACTTAATTTAAGTTGAACTTGTCATCAATTATATTCCGTACGAGTATATTACAATAGTTAAAATTTGAATCTGGGGAGTATATAACTCTGTGATCTTTGAAAAAAACATGTTCATAAAAAGTTCTATTATAATTTATTTAAATAAAGAATCGGTGAGAGAAAATAGGAATCTTCATCGAAGTATTAATGAGTTGAAAAAAATTAAGCCGATCAAATCGAATAGTTGGAACTATTCTCCATATATTTTAATTGTATTTCATTGATTAATGTAAAGAGAAATAAGATTAATTAACTCATAAAAACTTGAAATATATAACAGTAAAATTTGAAAATTTAAATTACAATAAAGATTGATATGAATAACAAGGAATCCTGAAAAACATTATATACAAATGTTTGCATTAATTAAGAATGCTTTTTAATTTTAAAATAAATAATAAATAAACTAAATTTATTTAAAATCCTTTATAAAAAAATTTTTTTAAAGGGAAAATGTCTCATTTTCTTTCTCATTTTTTAATGTAAAAGCATTATAAAATTCCAAAAAATAATTCCAAAGTAATGCATCATAATTAAAAAAGAAAAATGTTAAATTTTATGTTATTACGCAAATACCTAGTATCCATTAAAATTTAAGTAAAATTAATATAATGGAATTGATTTTCCCTAACTATATTTATATTCATTTCATAATAAAGTATACTAGATAAGAAATAAAAAAATAAAATTTTTTATAACTTTTAAACATTTTTAGAATTTTATTCCTGTTTTCACATCAATAGATGGCAGCACACAAAATACATTAGTGCAAAATGTAACAGTTTTAATAGGTGATTATAACAAATTGATATTAAAAAATTATTTTCTATTCGTATATAGTGTATACTGTTCTCCATTCATTTTATAAATAAATTGATATATTTAATGAAAAATTATAGTTTGTGAGCCAGTCTATATAATAATAGAAAATCTATAATTGACTTTATAGTTATTTTGTTCAAAGAAGTGCTTTTGTGTGGACTTGTAATATATGTCTTGGCATACATTACAAGTCTACACAAAAGCACTTACAATTTTTTTAAATAAAACTATGTATATTTTGGAATCTATAAATTTCTCTTGAAATTTTGAAACCCTGTATAAATTATCAAAGTTATGTTAGAAAATAATTAAATAAACATTATATATACCTTTAGTATTGAATATATATTTCACTGTATGCTGCATACATGATTTATTTCGCTATCCCTTTTGCAGACGTCTTTCTTTACCTAAAAAATGAATAAATAAAAATAGTACTATATTTATATGAACATTGCGCATTTTATTCTAATTATAAATTAATAACATAGAAACATCCGAACAAATTGAAGCGAAAATCAATTCTTTTAAAAATAAGAAGTTATCAAGAATAAAATTATAAAAGGAATTACTAAGCGGAGTCAAGAGGAAAACGAAAGGCAAATAAAATATCAAAACAATAAGTTCTTCATACTTTCATTCTTTGAAGTCAAGAAGACAAATGCATGCTCAAACAAAAATTAAAACTGCTTTTTTTTACATACTTCCCCATAGTTTATGAGTCGTAAATTTAAATTTTTACCCTAATTCATTATACATATTAAGAGGTATCATAAGTCATTAAAAAGTTTATTAACAATAAAATTTCTTAGAAAAAAGGTTTTGTTTAATATGTACATGTATTAGATAAAGATATTTATGATGTATTAATATTCGTTTCAAACTGCGAAAATCAATTAAAAAGCCTTATGAATAAAAAAGTTTTTAAAAAAATCCATAAAAATTTTATTTTTATTTACGAATTTTTTGTTTCAATCGTGAAAATTTTCAAATTTAGAAAATTTAAAAACATATCCTGAAGTTGTTTAAGTGTACATTAGCAGATGTAGCCATAATATCTCATATCTAGACGATGTCCAGATAAATCTGAATAACTTAATGTAATAAGGATTTCCTAAAATTCGCGTGTGGTTGATATTAATAATTTAAACAAATTTAAAACAAAAAAATAAAGTCTCGACTCTTTTATTTATTTAAATTATCACATATCATATTTTCTATAATTAAACATTTCGATAAATGACGATTATTATAATTTTTTAATTTAAAAGAATGTATTTTTATGAAATAATATACGTGAAAAAAATTCTCTGGTATGCTTGCATTGTAGTACAATTTAAGATGCTCCTCCTTTAATTTACAGTAACTATTTCATTATACAAAATTTCACTGTGTATAAAATTTTTTTAAAGAAAAAACTAACTGCGGAAATAATAAAAAATAGCATGAAGGTGAAATGTATAAATAGATGAATTCTTTCATATTATTTAACATGTATCCATAAATTTTACCCATTATTGTTAAGTATCATGCTTTTCTATAATGTTCTCTAAATTACATATACATTTATATGCAAGTAATTATCTAAATAATGGAAACGCCATATTTATAAGGAACTTTTTATTAGTATGGTGTATCACCACTTTTGGTATGTAATATAGCTTTGACTTGCAAGAAATCGATTTATGCAAATACTAAATTGTAATTAGAGAAACACTGCACCGATCTATCATGGAGATTTTGGAAACTTTATCTGCGAGATACCCTAGAAGGATGCAGATTCCGTAAGAAGTTTGATTTAAATTACCATTATCGTTCAATTATGTTGAGATCAATGTGACTGTGCGGGTCATAGTCGATTTTTAACTTCATTCTCTTGTTTATCAAGTCAAATGATCAAAAATAAGCATTTAAGCAGTGATTTGAAGGGTGATCACATTCTCCCTCACTGAGTTGCTACAGCTCCATGGGGTGGAGATGCGTTCACGTTAATGAAGTCTTTCCACTGATGCGAAAGGAGGGTGCTAGCCCAGGAAAGACCTTGTCACCTGAGAGTAGTCAAAAATTACGAGAAGCTTTTTCATTAAACAATTATTAGAGGAGTCCCCTATTATACAAACAATTATTAGAGCATATCATCATTTGAATTTCCATCCCTTGCAGGAAACAAAATACAAGTTGGAATATAGGATATACTTGGTCAGCTAAAATTTCTGTATACTTCTTCCCAGGGATCCTTTATTTCAGGGTTCTTCGATCTTGCGTCGGTTTTCGTATTTTTTGTCTTATCTTTCATAGACTTCCCTGAATACTTCGCAAGATTTGGCAAATCCAATTCGAACTTCTGCAAATGTGGTGATTTTGGAACTGCCCTTCACTACATAGTGAAATGTCCATCTACAAAGTCCCTCCACATAAAAAGGCACCATAGTCAAACAGATCTTCAATTTGTAAAATTTTGTCTAAAGGACGGTTTTAGACGAAAAAAAATAATTCAAATAATCAAATTCTTAATAGTACAGGGACTCACACTATGCCGTGACCCTGTACACTTATCAACAATGGCAGATGATGAACTTTATTCATCATCAAATTCATCAGATGAACAATAATGCTTTCATTTCCTTATCTTAATATTTGTTTATATCTAATGATGTTCATAATAGTGTAATTATTTTAACTGTTAAAACTAATGCTTTAAGTAATATGTAACATTAATGTCTTGTCAATTCATGCATAATTTTAAAGGAAATAATGAACACGAGTACTTTATACCAATTATTAGTGCTCCATAACATCATGACTTCATATGTTAATTGAGTCAAATGTATAAAAAATTTTTTTAAATCTTGTAATTAGTGCCATGTAAGCTTGCATAATAATTCTATATAATTATACTTTCATTTAATTTTGCATATATAACATATTGTTCATAATAGTATAGTTACTTTGTTAGAGTAAAATTTAATACTTCAACAATTATGATACATTAATGTTTTGTCAATTCATGTAAATTATTATTAATTTAAGATTGTATAACTCCTTAATTACTTTTTCTGTAATTACTCCTACTTTTTCTTAATATAATATTTTCACTAATTTTTATAACTAGTTTCAATCATGTAACTGAACTGTGATGCAGACACCTACTGTGCTAGGATGTCTGTAGGCTTTCAAGTCCTACCAATGTGACTATAATTTTAAATAAACCAAAGGCTGGGTCGTAAGTGGGCCCCCGTAAATGTTACGGAAGGCTCTCGGAGATGGTGGGGCATAACCCGATAACCAGTTGGTAAAGTCCGGGGTCCTGCCACTTCGCTATGCTATGCTATCTTTCATAGAAATGTCTGTGACATGTGTCAATAGTGAATGGGAGATAAGGAAAGGGCCTCTTTTTTCTATCCATGCCTAAGAGTGTGTTGTCGACATTAGTTTGATATCGCAAATAAGATGGATATCCCTCTGCCAGAGCATTTTGATAGTTTGAAAACTGGTCAGTTTAGCTATTTTAATGCAGAGAGTTATTAATGTCCTTGAAAAAAACAATTTTATTAATCACAAATTATTTTTCCAAATAATTAAGTCAGGATAAGGTTACATTATACATATTTTTTAGGTTGCGTGGCAGACTTAAAAATTTTTTAACTGTTTTAAAGTTATTAATTAGTATACACACAGTAGCTGCTAGCTTTTACGAATTCCTAGTGATCAGTGAAGTAGCTCTAACAATCGGAAGTTCGAAAACTAAAAAAAAATAAATGTCAGATTTCAAAACTAATTTTTATAAAACATCAGAAAAGAAACTTCGTATAAACTGTGCAAGAATCGCATGTAAAATGAGATTTAAATATTATTTTTTTATTGACAAAAAGTCAGGTAAATTAATTACTTTCTCTTCTCTGTTTAACGATCAGCTTAAATTTTAAAAATACATTTTTTGATTTTTTTTTCGATGTAGGAAAGCATTTTACTATACATACATTTTCTTGATTTGCTGACGCTCGTAGTAGTCCCTTTCTTCTTGTTTGATGTCTTCTTCATTTTCATTCATTATACTTCCAATCATTTAGTCATTAATATTTTTTGAGAAAAAATTACCGCTGATTCCACATTCAAAAAGTTCTGAAATAAAAATTTAGACAATAGTAGATTTCTTTGAGGAAGTTCATCATCAGTAATAGACAATAGCATCCCATTTATGGAATCCAAAAGGGCAAAATCTCATCTGAAACGTCTTCTTCTATAACATACCCTATTCACTAGCAAATTTATTGGGACACAGCAGAACAAAGGCGATGTACTCAAAATCTTCTTTCTAAAGTATTTACCAATTATTTTACCCTTAATCCATAATATTATTTTATTTCTAGCCACGGTCCATTGCCTTCATATTATGAGCGATTCAGTAGAAGTGAAGTCTCCGTATGTTCATTTAGTAATGACGATTAATTACTGCATTTACGATTGCTACATTACAGCCAACAACAACATAGTATCTTCATAAGGCATCCCGCTTATCATCATCTTCAGTTTTTCATCAGGCATGGATCCTCTCAACGCCGCCAAACCAACATAATGAAGACCCTCATGGATTTGCATATAAATATGTGCCAACCGATACCAAACTTTCAATTACAATTTGATGACCTAACAGACCCCACCAGACAAATATTTTTAATCATTTATTAGTCAATTTAGGGGGGATGGAATATGTTTGCTAACCCTCGGTACATGCATAGTGCCTTTTCTCTCAGTCCATTATCCATTTCGGATTTTATAGATTAATTTATCTTCACTTAATCGCCATTTTTGGTTGTCTAAATCCTGCTCGTCAAAATGACCAAGATATCATTCTTTCTGAAGTATCCTTCAAAGTATAAATTGACAAGTGCATTACGTCTGAAAGTTCAATTTTATAAAGTGGTTCAAAACATCGTCATTCTTTGTTAAAATGTAATTATTAAATACAAGTTAAGACAATTAAGTATAAATATTTATTACCAAATGTAGATTTAAAAATAAAATTAATTAAATTAAAATTTACAATATTTTATTTCAATATTTCACTAATTTAAAATTTTAATGAAACTCGATTTCAATTTTGAGTAAAAAATTTTAAATTTTAAGTTTGAATGAAGCTTTTATAATATTGGTTAATCTCTTTAATCAAATAATTGTGTATCAAAGCATATAACTCTTAAATATTATATAAATTAATTGAAACTGGAATGATAAATGAAAATGAACTTTTGAAGGGCTCAATTATTTTACTGCACATTCTGAAATCAAAAATAATCCGCGAAAGTTCATGCAAAAATCTAAAATAATATTTTTAAATAATAACAATAAATTATATAATTGAAACTTACAAAAGTTATTTGAAATTATTCTTAGTATATTGAAGTTCACATAAGTTATTTATACACAAAAATTTTAACATTTTATTTAAAAATTAATACCTATAAAACTGCTTCATAGCAATCTATGTAATCCAAGAAATAATTTTATTTATATGTATACATATACGAGTTATACCCATATCCACATCTTAGTAAATTCAAAGATGGAACATTTAAAATTTTCTGATTTCATTTAAAATTTTTCATTAATTACATATAGGCAAATATACATTTAAAAAGTAATGATGATATAAACCATCAATGATGAATAAAGTTTCTAATTCTACACGCTAAAGATTTTCCTATTCCAAAACTAATTAAAGAAACGATTTAAATATTTTGGAAGAGCAAAATATAAAGGAAATGAATGTTCTTTAATGTCTTCCTGTATTCGATTCTACAAAACTCGAACGTAAAAAATGCTGATTGCACAGAACTCAGGAACTCTGTAAAAGTTGATGAATAAAAATATCATTGTCATTCTATCTTTAACATTACAAACTAATATGTAATTTAGAAATCTTTGAAAGAAGTTAAATAAATTTAAAATACAATAAGTAAAGAATTCGCGATTAAATGATAATTTTATATTGATATAATATTGTTATCAAATAATAAATATATGTATTCATCTTATAAATCCTGTAATTTGATGATTCCTAAAACTGAGCTCTGTTTCGTTTTCATGGCAGACAAAATGACAGTCGTTTCAATTCATGAATTGAGTTTGACGTCCCAATGTCACATGGTATCTTGGTAAATGGAAAGCGTCATCTATTTGTCGCCACTTTTCGGCAAATATCCGCAAGAAGACCGAAACCGTTTTCAATAACATTGACCTTATATTTTTGTTGCATTTCATTTACACATTTCATTTATATTATTCAATTCGGTTTTTTATTAATCTGAAATTAAACAATAAACATATTGGTCATATTTGTTAATATATTCAAAAACAGGTGAAAATTAATATTTTCCTAGTCGGTATACAATAAACAAATAATTAGAAAAATATTTATGACCAGTTATTTAAAATGAAGGTTCATTAAAAAAGGGTTATATGTAATATTAAAAGTTTACTTGAAATTTAAAAGATATTTTCACAAATTTATTAGATTAAAATCTATTGCATTGCAACACTCGTGCATTTTAATTGAACGTTGCTGTTGTGGAAGAGAGAGATTTTTAAATATATATTCTCTTTATCTTTAGAAGAAAACAAATTTTTTGTCTTTAAAGGGATATGGATTTTAAAATACATAGGTTAATTCAATAATAATAGGAGATCACATTTGACTCTTTTCTACATCCACCATCCACGTCCTTAAGTGGGATGGACATGTCTCAATTTTACGGAGCTCAAACATCCCAGTCTCTCACCATGGCAAGTGATACTTCAATTTTCCTGATCTTGCAAAGTGGCTGAAGCTAATGGGACACCAGGACCTCTCACTTCATGCAGAAGACTATGGGAGAATACCCTAAATGTTACCATGGTCATTAGAACGCAGTCTTTTTCACACAGTCGCGTATATGCAAGTCATGTCTCTGTTTCATATTGCATCTTTTGTTGCTATAAAGTACATTTATCAAAGAACGGTTGATTAGTCATTACTTTAAATATGAATAGTTTCCCTTGCTCACTGGACCTGATATGAGTAGATATTTGCCTGTTGAGTTACATAAATTCCGGAATCAACCGCTCTAAGCAATATTCTTTGGCGGATTTAAACCATTTGCGACGAATTTCCTACATCATTTCGAAAATGCTACCAGCAGCAATTAACTTTGTTTTCACAAGTTTGAAAAATATAAACTTCCGTGATGATGGATACGTAGAACAAATATTAATGTGATATATTTCTCTGAATGCTAATAAATGTACCTTTAAATGGAATACTGATATCAATACATGTAACGTCCTCTGCTGATAAAACTTTGCTATGAAATTTAAGATAATAATTGCCTCCGTTAGATATTATGATCGTACAACATACACACAAGAGAAAATATTAAAAAAATTCATCTTTACAGCAAGGGCCGAGATCAAAAGATTCTTCTACAAAGCCTTCTGCTATACATCCTTCTAATATAATACCCTAATTTGAAATACAAATTATAAGCCTTGTTTACAAGAATATAAAATTTATGGTGCAAATAATCAATTTTGATTATTGATACTACTATACCAATCAAAAATTCTTTGAAAATTCGGATTTTTAGACACCGATTTATGGATTCCTTATTTCCTAATAGCTATAATAAGGCATAGTTTATGAGTTCTGTAACAAATATTAAACTATTTCAAGTAAAATGCAGGAAATTACGAAATGGAATTAAACATCTAATCAACAAAGAGATGTATGTGTATAATCAGTAAAAAAATAAAAAAAATGCATAACCCTAAAATTTCTCTAAAAATTGTGAACAGTGCAAAAATTAAATGAAAGCAAATGAAATAAATGTAACGTAATACGAAAATTACTGGTTGTATGGAAGAGTTAACAATGTATCGAATTCCTAAACAAATGCTTACTCAAAAGTAAATTTAATTAACCTAAAATAAATTTTCGCACTTTAATAATATAAACAGACAAAAATGTTAAAGAAATCTGAAGTCTCCAAGAAGAAATTTTATTTTTTGTTTTTGATAACGGCGTGCACTGCATCAATAGCCGGGATCGTCGCGAACTTGGTAAACGAAATAACTTCGCGACAGCCCCGGACTAACCCTTCCTCACAACAAGGCCAGACACTCCATTTCACTTGTCATTATTCTGAGGGCGCCTGAAAGGCAAGTCAAGTCGGTGAGGAGCATTATCCTCACCATACCACTACAAACCCGTCTATAGGGTAGGCCAAATTCATATATCTTCTCAGAACAAAGAGCAGAGAATACAAAGAGAAAGAAACATTCATGTCTGAACCCAGAACCAACAGCCTAGGAGTCAGAAACGATAACAACTCAGCCATCGGTTGGTTCCAAGAAGAAACTTAAATTCATAAAATTGTTGAAAATTTACAATATTGGATTGTTATCATTGAATAAAATTTATTTACCGAATATCATAAGGAAATTTAATTTTATTGCCAAGAATCCTTATTAAATGTCCGACACTAAGCAAAAAAAAAAAAAAAAATTAACGATAGTTATTTATTCTTTTAGAGAAAAATGAAGATTTATTCAATACTATACATGGCAAATATTCATCACGCAAAGTCTTTTTGCATACTTATCACCAAAACGCTTGAAATGTGCTGAAGAACATTTGAGTTAGCAGTGCACAATATCCAAAGAAATTCCAGCAACCTTTGCTAAATGTGGAACAAATAATCCCTGAAATAATTGAGGCTATCACAAGTTTCCAAAAACTGAAGAAAGTTCTACATAAAAAATATCAAAATAAATAATATATAATACCAAAACCGAAACTTAATCAACATTATTTATGCAGAGGCATCAAGACAACATGATACTCCAAACAGAAGAAACAAAAACGATATTTATGAAGCATAACAATGAGTTGTAGAATTAAAAATCAGTAAACTTCAAATACTTATATCAAAAATTAAAATATTCATTTTATTTAGTGTTAAACTTTCAGGGGATTTTTCGATATTCAGGAAAATTCATTCTAGATTCTTTTCATCTTAAATATGTCTCTTAATACGATGTTTTTCATAGTTCAAAAAATTTAATTTATTCTTTAAAGAACTAATCCAAAAACTGGAATTATAAGAGCAAATTTACTGGTAAGCTGTCAAGTGATTATTTTCTATGAAAAATGCATCGAAGTGAAACTGAATTTAGAGACCAAGTCGGGAATCACCAATCATTAAAAGTTTTTTCTAGAGATGACAGAACAAATTGTAAATAATAAATTCATTTGTTACAGACTTTAGATAAAGTCTAATAGAAAAAAATTATCAAATTTATTCTTGTATGTTAAAAGCAAATACACTGCTCAAAACAATTAAAGGATATTAATAAGTTTTACATAAAATAAAGATATAAACGAAACTTTTTTTGCTGAAAATGGAAGAAGAGAATCACAAATGAAAATTTTTCTGATTTTCAAACTGTGGAGTATGCTAATTTTGAGTTCGACGTCAAAAACGTCACTTCAGCGGCAGTGAATGAAATTTGACTTTCAACTGAATAAAAGATAATGAATACAAGGATGATCGGTATTCAATTACTGCTTTGTTTCGATGAGTACGATGTCTCAGCGAAGTCATTTAACCGATTCAGAAGCTTGGAGAGTTGTTGGTAGGTTAGAAGGGGGCCAAACTCAAGCCGGAGTAGCGCAAGCCATTGGAGTGTTACAAAGTGTGATTTCCAGGATCTGGAACCGTTTTTTGGAGACTGGAAGGGCAGGCTGAAGACCAGGACAAAGTCGTAGACGGGCAACAACGCCCAATGAAGATCGTTATTTAGTGTTAACGGCTCGAAGACACCGAAATATGAACGCTACTCTTCTCCAACAACACCTTCGCTCAGCTACTGACACCACGGTTTCAACTCAGACTGTCCGAAACCGGCTCCATGGTGTAGGTCTGTATGCTCACCGACCGATGGTATGTGTTAAACTAACATCAAGGCATCGTCACGACCGCAGGGAGTGGGCAACAGAGCATGTGAACTGGAGGAGAAATGAATGGAGCAATGTTCTTTTTTCTGACTTTTCTGTTCATCCTGATAATATGTGTATTTTCATCTGGAGGGACCGTGGCAGTAAGAATAATCCAGCGTTCGTGTACGAAAGTGTCATATTTGGCGGTGGGGGAATGTTGGTGTATGGTGGCAACTCCATTGACGGGCGCACAGACCTCTATATCATTCGAGATGAACCTCTAACTGGTCGCCGATATTGGGATGAGATTCTCAGACCTATTGCAGTCCCTTACACTGCAGCAATCGGAGATGACTTCATTTTATAGGACGATAACTGCAGCCACATCGTGCTAACCTGGTGGAGGATTTCCTTTTCAAGGAAGGAATCGTACGAATGGAATGGCCAGCGTGTTCTCCAGACATGAATCCAATAGAGCACGTTTGGGACACTCTAGGAAGATGAGTTACTGGTCACCAACCACCCCCACAAACTCTCCAAGAACTGGAAAGAGCTCTTCTGGAAGAGTGGGACAGAATACCCCAACTCGTGATTAATAGCCTCATTGACTCCATGCCTCAAAGGTGTTCAACGTTGCTGGTCGTCCGCTGAAACCATACCCCCTACTGAAAATGACTTCCTTTGAAGACAACACCTTTTCTTATTCTTTTTTTCTCATGTGCACAAATTGTGTTTTTTTCCTTTTGTACACAAATGCGCAATAAAATGCATTATTTTCTGCCAAACATGTGTAATTTATTCTCATATAACCTACTACGTCTGTCGACCATGTATCAATCAGCTAAAAAGTTTCCCAGCCATAAGATCCACCTTAAACCGCAATATTCTTTAATTGATTTGAGCAGTGTATATTGTAAATCTAAATTATAGATTCAGACTTATGCTACAAAAAGTGCTTGAAAATTTTTTAATCTTTTAAAAATTAATGTTTTGTTAATTTAATTTCTTACTTTTAAAATTACTGAAGAGAATATATATTTTCAATTTTTTTTTCAAGCCATACCTATATTTTATATTTTTAAATGAAAAAGTGCAGTTAATGAATTTTACCTAAGATTTTCTTCACATCTCTGTACTACATTAAGTCCATTAGAAGAATGATATTTGGTCACAAACATTTAAAAAATATTATAAAAGTGATATTAATGATATAATCGAATATAATTCGGCAATGGCATATTTTATCAGAAAATCGAAAGAGAAACAATAAATGATTGGTTTGTGAAAAAATTGGTTGTAATATTTGAGCTCTTAACATAATGTTTATAAATTTTTTTCGATTATTCTCAATTTCTTTAATTACAATAAATATTTGGCTTATGAAAAAATTGATTGTAATATTTGAGCTCTTAACATACTGTTTATAAAAGTTTTTCCGATTATTCTTAATTTCTTTTTCGTATCAATAAATAACATAGTAAGTTTTCTCATATTGTTGTTGTTGCATGTCCCCAAAGGCCAGCAGCGCTAGACCAGGTCCATGAGGTTGTACACTCTACAATAATCCAAAACCAGAAGAGAATCGTCTTCTAAGTCCTGCCTGGAGAGCCCCAGGTACTCAAGAATATGTTCAGGCGAAGCCTGCTCGGTAGAGCAGTTGGTACAGGTTTCAAAGGTTCGGATACCCTCAGAAAATTTTAGGGTTTTAAGATGTCCATTTCGAAATCGGGCGAGAAAATTTTTTCTTGACTACTTAAGTCGTTGGTCAGGGAGCCTCCGGGACGGGAATTTTGGTACCAGTAATATACCGGAGGGACAATCCAAGTCATCCTGTTCTTAATTTGTTCTCTGGAGTGAATCTCCGCGAAAGTGATAGAAGATACATTTACGGAGGCCTCGCTAGTACCAGCTTTTGCCAGAGCATCCGCAGTTTCATTTCCCTCAATATCGACGTGGGAAGGAATCTACTGCAGATGAATCTGATGAGATATGGAAAGCCGTTTTAACTTGTTAACTATTGTCATTCTAACATCGTCTCTAACACTTTGCCAATTACACAGGTGCTGAATTGCACTTCTGCTGTGAGACAGAATACAAACCTTTTTTCCATAAGGAAGAGATAAAAATACCTCAAGGGTATCATCAATGGCTATCAGTTCTCTGCGAAAGTCCGAGCAGTGATCGGGATTTCTCCTCTGAAGCTTTAAGTCACGGTCTTGAGATTTGATGAAAATATCACTGTCGGACCGGAAAAAGTCATCTCTACTGCCATCTGTGTAGACTTGAACAGCATCAAGTGGAATCTCTCCAATTTTCTCAAGGGCAAATTGCCTCAAATAGGCAGGAATGTGAGTTTGTTTTGAAGAAAGCCACTTGGCTAAAGGGACTGTTTCCCTTAAGCCTCTGATTGTTACATCAGTTTTAAAGTAGTTAGAGGTGCGATTTTGTGAGCCTAGACGCTAAGTTTATTGTAGTATTTTATTAGGCAAGCACGCGTCGCCTAAGGCTTAAGGGCTGTAAGTCTGCATCAAAAAGAACAATTTCCCTGGGCCATGAGTTTCTAAGCCCAGTGATGATCCGAGTTGCGCTAAGCTGGACCTTTTCAAGTTTCTGAAGATTTGTATCTGAGGCACTACAGTAAATTCTCTCATATTAGGTAAAACTAATGATGGAAAGTTTCCCACAGGAAGAAACTGAAAACTATGTTTACTAAGAAAAATTATTTTTATTTAATTTAGACATATAGCTACACTATAATATCTATATCTATCTATCTATCTATCTATCTATCTATCTATCTATCTATATATATATATATATATATATATATATATGTGGGATTGAAAGCGCCACCAGAGGGCCACTCACATGCTTGCCGCCAGACACGCAGAGGAGAAAGGAGGAGAACGACGATGTGAGGGAAGGGAAAAGATGTGATGACGAAAAAGACGCGAATGCAAATTAAAATTGTTTATGATTAGAACTAACTACAATATGTTAAAATGGACAATACGCTTTGATATTGTATATATTTCATAATATTATTAGAAAATATAATTAAATAATTTAACATTTATCGGTCATTTTTATTGAGAACCCACATATATATATATATATATATATATATATATATATATATATATATATATATATATATATATATATATATATATATATATATATATATATAATTATATATATAATTAACTTTTGCATTTTATTATGGATCTTGTATTTAAACGGTTAAAATTTGTAATATAACAATATTTTTTGTAAAGGAAAATAATAACCTATTAATATATATTAAGTCTTATTTTCAATGAATTAATATATATTTTCAATATTTTGCATATTAAGAAGTATATTTAACTCGTTTATTACATATTAGTGACGAAATGTCAATTATAAAATTTGTAAAATAAATTATATATTTATTAATGTTTGAGTATCAAAGTTTATAAATTTCTCTTTATCGAACGCGTTACCATTTTAAGTGCTTTAGGGCAATTTCTCAAGTTTGTGGTCTTCCACTGTTGATACATTTAGCAAGAGTGTCTTTTCATTTTCTACCATAATAAGTATTGTGTTCTTTTTAACACTTTAGACATTTTGCTTTTCAAATGCAGGTTTTTGAACTCTGACTCCTTGGCTTTTAATTGTAACATTGTAAGGACCAATTATTCTTAATTTCCCTTAGCTATTAATAGATAACCTAGTTATTTCCCTCAAACGAGGTAAAGATAATAATAGAAAAATTCACCACAAAAGAAAAACAATCTTGGGAGCATGTTTACAAAGAAAAAGAAGTTATTTTCTTTTAATTGGGACATACAGATACACTATAATATTTTAAAATGATACTTTGCAAAGTTCAGCATTATGTTAACAATATGGTATTCTCTTTAACTCATTGTTGTACTAATTACGTTAAGTTCAAATTATATTCAATAGTTTAACCTTCAATATTTTAAATATTAAGATCTAATATTAAAACGGTTCCCAATCATTTCATAGGTATAAATTATTCTAATTGTTGTAATATTTGTATTAAAATCTCATGAAGTTATATAAGATGAATAAATAAGAAATGTTTCTTGAGATGAATGTTATATCTGGAGCTTATATACATCCTCTCGTAAACAAAAATGAATTTCTACGATGTTTATTTAAGGAATCATCGTAATGAAATTCTTCATAGCACATTTAATTCATTTAATATATATAACTTCTATATTTAATTAAAATCTCTTAAAATTTATAATATAGTTATGATAAAATATAATTACATTAAAATGAATTAAATTGTTGAAATTTGTAATGTAATTTTTTATGTGTGGAAAAGTAAAAATTTATTAATTTATTATAAGTCTTAATATCATAAGGGGTATGCGTATTTTAAATATTTTGCAATTTTAGAAGAATATTGAAATCTTTTTTAATTTTTATCATTGATAAAATGTCACGTATAATCTTATTTGAATGAATTTTATATTTCTTATGGTTTCATTATCTAAGTGTCTAAGTTTCTTATTCTTCTAACACCTTTCTACCTCGAACCAGGGGGTACGCGTACCTTCCTGGGGCTTGAGCACCCACCAGGCGCGTCGGCATGTGGTGGATAGCCGAATGTCCTGTAGGAATGACAGGATAGCCTTGAATATTGAA
This sequence comes from Latrodectus hesperus, assembly GCA_037975125.1. Taxonomy (NCBI): domain Eukaryota; kingdom Metazoa; phylum Arthropoda; class Arachnida; order Araneae; family Theridiidae; genus Latrodectus; species Latrodectus hesperus. The sequence continues at coordinate 15,783 of JAJQOW010001081.1, read as the reverse complement.
TCAGAGGCCGCGAACCAGCTCCCGTAAACCCTGGTGTTATGCGATCCGTGCCTAGGGCTAATTGGAACTGCGGTATTGGTGTCTTAACGGAGCCTCTAGTTGCCTGGCGAACTTCTAGAGTAATTTGCCTTGCCCAGTAACTCAGGCAATGCTGGGTGGACTGTCATATTACATGAGCTTATTAACTGTTATTATATGGCTGAAAAGACATTAAAAATAACAAACCTTTCTGCATTTGCAGGTGAAAATTCTGAAGCAGACCTTTCTGAAAAAGACAAGGGAACTCAGAGACAATCTAGTGAAGGGGTAGCAATGAAACCTTCACAGGAGGTAGAAATGACCTCCAAACCATCTTCTTCTGGTGAGAGTCAGGAAGCTATCTCTAGCATGACTGACTCTCTGAACAGAATCAAGCTTAAAAAGAGACTATCTGGTGCCCAGAAAAAGAAGCTGAAGAAGGAGCGCAAAATCGCTGAGGGGATTTGGGTTGAAAAACCCAAGGCAACCAAAGGTGAGAACCGTCCTGCCAACCGGACGAACCAGGACAAAGTCGGAAAGGCTGTCAAGAGAGAAGGACCTGAGGGATTTACTTACAGGGCGGCTCTCACGGCGATCAAGATGGCTGTGCTCTTAGAGGGTCATCCGCAAAAACGGTTAACAGAGAAACAGGCTTTCGACCTGGAACTCTTGTTAAACAGGAAAATAGGAAGGAATGAGGATGGTTTTGCCCCAACCTTCCTATCCTGTAAACTTGAGAATGGGGCTCTTATTATCAACTGTGCAGATCTGGAGAGCTCAAAGTGGCTGGAACAGAATGTCAGTGACATAAGCCCTTGGCAGGAACAAAAACTCTTGGTGGGTGAGGCAAGGAAAATTGTCAGAACCACCAAGATAATTGCAAAACTGCAAAAATCTGTAGTGAACTGGACCCTAAAGAGCTCCTGAGAAAAATTGAAGCTCAGAACGGTGGGGTCACTCCAATGGAGTGGAACGTTCTTAACATTAAGAACGACCCATCTGGGCGGACCATCGTTCTTAGTGTGCCTGAATTAGATGCTGCCACACTTCGTGTAAGGGGATATAAGTTTCATATTGGACTTCACCAAGTGCAGGCTAAAGTACTTGACAAACCTGCTCCTGCTGATGGGGGTGAAGGTAATTCAAGCCAACCTCCACCACAGTAGAAGTGGTACTACTATCCTCAGTTAGAAGCTTCTTGATGGGGATATACACCTGGCCCTGATTCAGGAACCCTGGTTGGTTAGGGGGAGAATCAGTGGTCTCAAAGGAACTAAAGGTAAGCTTATCTATTGTACTAATGTTAACGCTAGAACTTGAATACTCTTACATAAAAACATTGAGGTTCTTCCCCTCTCTGAATTTATTCTTAGGGACCTGACAGCTGTGAAAGTCAGACTCAACATAGAGGGTAGGGACAGGGAAATTGTTTTTGGCTCTGGATACCTGCCCTATGAAGAGAAGGCTCCACCTGACCATTCTCTGCACAAGCTCATAAACTTTTGCAGAGATAACAACTTACAGGTAGTCCTAGGACTAGACTGTAATGCTCATCATGTTGTCTGGGGAAGTACGGACACAAATAAAAGAGGTGAGTACCTTTTGGAATTTATTCTAAACTATGGGATAGATATTCTAAATGAGGGCAACGAACCAACTTTTATTACTTCCAATCGATCTGAAGTAATTGACATTACTATAGCGACAACGCTGATTAGTAAAAATATCAAATATTGGAAAGTAGATGACAGACCTTCTGGCTCAGATCATCAAAACATCCATTTTGAAATTCACTCTAATGTGTGTCTGGATCGCATATTCAGAGACCCAGTTAGGACGGACTGGAAGAAATTCCAAGAGGAACTGACTGGGTTGGTTGAGCTCGGGAACAGACCTATTAAAGACAACTACGATCTAGAAGTTACAGCAGATCTTCTGCAGAGAAGTATTCTAGATTCTTATCATAACAATTGCCCCATTCGCACTAGAAGAGCTAAACTCCAATGTCCTTGGTGGAATGACTCTCTTGCTGCCGAAAGAGCAAATGTTAGAAAACTTTTAATAAAGCCAAGAAAAATGGTGAATGGGAGAACTATAAAATGGCCCTCACTAATTATAACAAACTTGTTAGAAAAAGCAAAATTAACTCCTGGAGGAAGTTCTGTGACGAGATAGATTCTATTTCTGAAGGAGCTAGACTCCAGAAACTCCTTAAAAGGGATGAACCTATTTTGGTTGGTACCCTAAAAGACGAGGAGGGTAATTTTGCTGCTTCCGGAAAAGGGGTTATGGAAATTATGACCAAAACCCACTTTCCAGGAGCTAGAGATATTTATAGCAACGAAGGGGAGCACTGCATTGGCTCTTTGCAAAGAGTCAATAGCAATCAATGGACCATCGCTAAAAATATCTTAAACTACAACATTGTTAAATGGGCAATCTTTGCCTTTAAACCTCTAAAATGCCCTGGGCCTGATGGAATTATGCCCATCATGATCCAGAAGGCAGAGAAGGTTGTCATACCAGTGCTAACTAGAATTTACAGAACTAGCTTGGCACTGGGATATATACCAAAGACATGGCAAAAGACTAAGATTGTTTTCATTCCAAAACCTGGCAAGGACACCTATGACCAGGCCAAGTCATACAGACCAATCAGTCTTTCTTCATTCTTTCTTAAAATTATGGAGAAAATCATTGATCGGCATATTAGAGATTACTTGGGTAGAAATAGTCCCTTGCATGCTCTTCAATTTGCCTATCAACCCGGCAAATCTACTGAGACTGCTCTACATCAGCTAGTTTCCAAGATTGAAACCACTCTGGATCAAAAGGATATTGCCTTGGCAACTTTCCTCGACATCCAGGGTGCTTTTGATAATACTTCCCATCCATCCATCCTCAATGCACTTAGAGGGGCAGGGATTAATCAGACCCTGTGTACTTGGATTGAGGCCTTAATTTCGGATAGTATATATACAAATGAACATCTTACGGTGAATCATTTGAAAAAAAGACTACTTGAGGTTCTCCTCAAGGAGGTGTTCTGTCACCATTACTTTGGAACCTAGTTGTAAATAACCTTATAAAACATCTAAATGATAGGGGCTATTATACGCAGGGATATGCTGACGACATTGTCTTCCTTATCCTTGGTAAAGAATTTGACATAACTTGTCATCTCATGCATTATGCTCTATGTTAAGTAGGTCAATGGTACGTGGATAGGGACCTGACGTTTAATCCTCAGAAAACCTACCTTGTACATTTTACACGCAAATAGAAACGGAAAGGGTTTTTCATACCAAGACTTTTTGATGTTGAAATCAATGTGGCTTCAGGGGTGAAGTATCTCGGAATCTATTTAGACCAGAAACTCACTTGGAATAAGCACATTAATGATGGGATCACCCGAGCAACGAAAAGCATTATGATTTGCAGGCGAATGCTTGGTAAAAACTGGGGTTTACATCCAAAACTGATGTTATGGATGTACACAGCTTTTGTCAGGCCATTTCTCACATATGCCTGTGTGATCTAGTGGCGTAAGGTGGAACAGAAGACTGTGATTGACAGACTGGGAGTACTACAAAGACTGGCCTGTCTCTGCATCACAGGAGCAATTTCCACCACGCCAACCAGAGCATTGGAGGTTGTGTTGGATCTGACTCCCTTAGACATCTTTATCTGCAGCGTTGCAAGAATGACTGCATACAGAATGAAGCTGCAAAACGACTGGTATGACCAGCCTGTTGCCAAAGGACACAAGGGCATCACCAGGAAAATTCAAGACCCTACTTTCCTGATGCCCTCTGACATCATGGAAAAAACATACATGTTTGATAGGACATTTGATACAGTTTTTCCAACTAGAGACGAATGGGATAACAACATGTTTGAAACTAAAACAGGAGATCTAATCTGGTACACAGATGGATCACTGAAGAACAACCTCTCAGGACTGGGAGTTTGTGGCGTGTCACCAAGAATCAGCTTGTCTGTAAGCCTTGGGCGATACGCTTCGGTCTTCCAGGCAGAAGTTTTGGCCATTATCCACTGTCTGCGACTAAATATGAAGAAGGGCTACTACGGTAAGCAGATTCTCATTTTCAGTGACAGTCAAGCCGCTTTAAAAGCGCTTAATTCCTTTGAAATCAAATCTAAAATGATTTTGGAGTGTAGAAACCTTCTTACAGAACTGGCAACTAGAAACAGGGTGATCCTTGTATGGGTGCCAGGGCACAAAGGTATCGAAGGTAATGAAAGGGCTGACGAGCTTGCTAAATAAGGATCGTCTTTTGTTCCCATTGGTCCAGAACCTTTTTGTGGGATCAGTTTGAAGACCGCAAAAACCAATGTTCTTAGATGGAAAAAACGGAAGATGTATGAAGCTTGGCTCAAATCTCCTGGTCAATCCCACGCTAAAAGTATGATCTGTAGATCATCAGCGAGGATTTCCTATGAAATTCTAAGATGCTCTAGGCAAAAGATACGTTTAATCGTAGACTTCATAACTGGGCACTACTATTTCAGAAAACACCTCCATAAAATGGGACTGTTTCAGCAAGACCCTATCTGCAGGAAATGTCATATGCAAGAGGAAACGGCCAAGCATATCATTTACGAATGCGAGGCTCTTGCCCTCCCTAGATTAACTTCTTTAGGCATCATCCATACTAGAGAGTTACACCTAGATTCCATTAAAGGGTTATCGGACTATATTAATAAAGTGGGTGACCCGAGTAACTGGAACTAGGAAACATTGGATTTGGAGTTAGTGGTACAAAATGCTGATTAAAGCAGAGGTGTCAAAGACATACAAACCCAACCTGTAGAAGAAGAAGAACACCTTTCTAAATTTATAAAAATTGTGCAATTCCATTTGAATCGTGCTTCGTGGATCAAAACAATAAACAAGGATTACAGAAAATCCGAGAGCAACTGAGGCAATGACAGTTGTTTACAGAGAATAGAAGAAAGAATAATGCATATTTGGCTTTTGAAAAGAATACTGTTTCGGGGTAAAAGATAACCATCCTTCCGACGAGTTCATTTCGATTTCCTAGAAATTTTCATTAGTGATATCTGATAACTAAATAAATTTGTGATTATAACAGTAATCAAATTGTTATTGTTTTGTTTATTTTATGTTTTCTTTTTAAAATTTTTTTTAAAAATGTATAAATCAATTAATGTAAATCCAGTATTTTATAAGTATATTTCTTTGCTAATATTTTCTCGTGAATAAGGGTATTTATTGAAGATATGTTTCCTTAAATGCAATTTTAAAAAGTCAGTTTACCTCTCTTTTTCCAAAATAAATAACATATGTATGAGATTTGTAATTTTCGCAGAATTGTGATTGATTGCAAACCACCAATTCACGAACAAGACAGTTCTTATGGGTGTGAAAATATTGTAAGGGTCATTTAATAGTGGAAACATGCCTCATTATACGATTAGAGAATCCAGAACTATTTCCTTTAACTAAAAATGTTTTATTTCAATAATTAATCTAATTTTGCTTCGTTTATATATTTTTTTTCTAAAAAGAAAGACAATTTTTTATACGAATCAATACTTCATTACCAGCATTTTATTATAGTGAACTTACTAGTATTTTGCTTGGAAACTTTTTTAATAGTTGATAGCAAAAAAATCTTTAAAGATATTTGGAAAAGCCAGTTTATTCTTGTTTGTTTAAAAAAATATGCAACTGCTATTCAATCTAAATTACCCATAATCGTGATAGATAGCAGATAACTAATTGAACAAAAATAGTTTAGAGATGGATATGCTTTTATTACAAAGGACTTTTAAAAGTCATCATAATTTCTTTAGAAATTTCTGATTAATGTCCTTTCAATTAAAAATATAATGGCAATATTTTATGGTTTAGCATTTAGAAAAACTTAAGACTATCAATAAAGTATTATGAATAAATAAATAAAATTAGAATATTCAATATATTCATTCGAAAATTTTTAATGATTTAGTATTGGGATGTTTAAGTAATTTGAAAAATTCATCGTAATATACTCTTCATCGCTAATATGTCTCATAATACATTGTTTGCCATAGTTCAATGTTCAGCAAATAATCCATTAAATAATAAAGTCTATCTGAAGTTTTGTAAACCCGAAAAAATTATTTTATAAAAACTGCAACATAAAGCATAGATAATATCAAAACCGAAACCTAATGCATTATATTTATGCAGAAGCAGTAAGAAAGGATTATACGCAAAGCAGAAGAAATAATAATAATTACTTATAAAGCTCATAACATATAAAATTATGGAATTAAATATCTTAGTGAAATTGAAATAATTCCGAGTTTTTAAAATGGCAAAAACAATACTGAACAAATCAGTTATCAAAAATAGAAATTGCGGACTTATTTTTGAAATTCTTGCGAGTGTAAGTCTACGTAAATTACCACCTTGTTTTCAACAAGTTAATTTCAATTTCATTAAAATTTGATTAGTGATACCTGATTGATAAAATAATTGTAATTAGAAAGTTAATTTGTCGGATATTGTCTCATTTACTTTGTGTTTTCTTTGTAAATTTCTAAAATGAATCCATATATTTCATTGTGAGCATTTTATTAATAAACTTCTTTATATTTTTTCTCGTTAATATGCAACGTTTTTAAAATCTTAAGAGTTGTTTTCTTTAAAAGCTAGTGTACTTGGTTTGTTTTAAAGCTATTAACTTGTGTTTTAATACCGCAATTTTCACCACATCGTAATGGATAGCGGAAAACCAATTCGCCAAAATGTCTATTTTTATGAGTGTACATTTACTGCAAAGGTCTGTTAATAGTTGAAACGACCCTCATAATACACTTAGATAATCCTGAATTTTTTTGTTTTAATCAAAATAATTATTTAAATAATTAGTTTTCCAGCATTTAAAAAAACTTAATATTATCATGAAATTTCAAAAATTAGAATATTCAGCTTACTCACTTATAAATTTTCAGAGAATTTGTAATGTTTCGACATTTAGAAAAATTTACGTAGATGCTTTTCATCGTTAATATGTCTCATAATACATTACTTGTCAGAGTTCAAAAAGTTTAATTTATTCTGTATGCATTATATGAGAAAATTGATTATAAGAGTAGATGAGTAGATTTACAAAATTGCAGTCAAGTGTTTATTTTGTATGAAAACCATTGAACATATTGACTGGAATTTATACACAAAATTTTAATTAAATATTTTTAAGTTTTTTGTTTTTCACTGCTCAGTAATATAAGACACTCAGATAATTCGCTTTTAGATTATTTTTAGAAATAACGGACATTAATGCACTTTTCTTGAAACGTTTTGTTTTATTGAAATAAAAAATATATTGGAAAAAATTTAAAAGAAATTTGTTCTTCATTTTGTTGAAAGAAATTAAAACTATATTATAAAAATAACAAAATGATGAATATTTCCGATAAAAATATTATTTTCTGAAAATATTGGAAAGTTAGGTAAAATATCGTTGGTGTAGTAAAATTTACAATGTTCAATGTGACAGTAACAATTATTCTTAATGTGATAAGTGTTAAAATTTCAACCAAAATTTGAACACAAAAAAAAAAAACACCAAACAAATTTTTTTGGTGGTTTTTACAAAGTAGATATCTAATAAATGTGTTTGTGTTACATTTCTGGAAATATGATCATGGAAACACATTTTCACCAAATGTCTCAAAAAAGCTTGGAATGAAAGGGACTGCAGGGACTAAGTCGAGATTCGAGGAAATTTTTTTTCTGTAATATAAGTTTTACATTAAATAGATGATGATTTTTAGTTTTATTGCTTTCGTTATTAAATATTAGATAATTAAATTTTTTTCTGGAGATGACCGGACATAATGTAAATGATAAATTGTATTTGTTACAGTCTTTGTAATAGAAAGGATTAGAGAATTCACTCTTCTATGCTAAAAGCTATTATATTTTGAATCAAAATAAAAAATAGCTATAGATTAAAGCTAATAAGTATGCCACAAAATTTTAAAACGTGTACAAACTAATGTTTTGTTTATCTAATTTAAAACTTCAGAATTTCATGACAAGCATTTTCAACTTTATATCATTCATAATTTTTAAGTAAAAAATTATTTTTATTGAATTTTCTTAGATTTTCTTCACTTCACTGTACTTAATTAAATTAATTAGAAGAATATTTAATCACACCTTTCTTAAAAATTTAGAAATATTAATCATATTATATTAGAATCGAATGTTACAATAGCAACTTTTTGCAAAGAATCGAAAGATAAGCAATGATTGTTTGGATTTTGAAAAAATTATTGAGTAGCGAAACATAGTGTGAATACTTAGATGTGAATTAGTGTGCTTCAGACTTGAATGTAAAAACGTAACTTTTTTATGTCCTATAAATATATACAAGTAAATACAGGGTTAAATATAAATAATCTGAACAGCTACGACAAACTTAAAGATAATCATACATAATTTCCACAGCGAATGAAACTGGAAAGCATGTTTACGCAGAAGCAGTTGTTTTATTTCACTTGTGACATATCGATACACTATAATATCTTTAAATGACATTTTACATAGTTCAGAATTATGTTCAAAATATCAAGTCCTAAAATTATAAGTGTCACCCATCCATCATTTCTCAGGAATAGATTATACAAATTTCTGTATTATTTGTATAAAAATGTCATATAGTTCTATCTTCTTCTAATATATGATGAATATATATAAGTATTTATTTTTTTTACATTACACATATTCAGACTTGTATGCTTGATTCTTGAGATCCACTTGTAAGTCTTCTTCGATAATAGGACAAATAGCACAATGACAGATGTACAACCACAGAAGAAAGATAACACCCAGGGCCACGGTGGGAATCGAACCCACACTCCTAATCTCTCAAGCGATTAGCGGAGTGATGCTTTGACCACTCAACCACGGCGCGCCCGAATAAATATAAGAAAACGTTTCTTGAGCTTCTTGATTTTAAATTTCAGTTGAGAGATCCTTGTGAAGGGAAAAATTAACTTCTTCCTAGATTCTTCAATGAATTCTCGTAATGAAATACTTCGTAGCACATTTAGTTGATTTTATAAATTTAACTTTTATGCTGAGCTAAAAACGTTTAAATTTTGTAATATTAATTAAACTGTTAAAATTAATTAAACCGTTACAATTTTTTATTCTATGAAAATTCATTCTTCTTCTTGACTGGCGTTACAGCCCTATGCAGGCCTTAACCTCCAAATTGAACAGTTAAAATTAATTGAAGAGTTAAAATTTTATATACTAAGAAAATTCATTAAACTGTTCAAATTTGTAATATGAAAGTTTTATGTGGGAAAAAGAAATAAAATATTAATGTAAGTCTTAATATCAATAGAGGTACACATACTTTCAATATTTTGCAGTTTTAGAAGAATATAGAAATGGTTTATTATATTTCTTTGATAAAATGTCACGTATAAAGTTTATTAAATAAGCTTCATATTTATTGTAGTTTCATTATCCAAGTTTCTTCTTCTTCTAACATAATTTTAAATTTATAAAACCTTTCCAACTCCGTTTTAATTGTGCTTCGTTGTTCAAAACAGTAAACCAGGATTACAAGAAATTCAAGGACAACTGAGGCATAAACAACTATTTATATACAATAGAAATAAAAAAATAATGCCATGTTTGTGTTATGAAAGTAATACTCATTTGGGGTACTTCCTGATTTTTCTTCACTATTAAAAGTTAAAAAGTCTTTTTATGTTTAAGAGTGAAGTGTATCCTATATATGTAATTCCTATATAGAAGAACTAAGCCTTCTATAGAGGTAAATAAATTTTTCTTTCATAATGTGACCAGATTTAATTGAATAACAGTGTTTTTGCAGCATTAAAGGAAAATATTTTGGAATTGTTGAAACGATGTTCTTTCACATCATGCTGAAATTGTGAAATATTATACTTTAAAAATTCCAATACTTAATTGATTAACTGATAGTTAGGTATCATGTCTAAGAAAGTTTCAAAGACATATACTTTTGCGATAAGCATCTGTCATGAACTAAATAGTTTGATGATTTTAATTTCGTAGCAGATCAAGATATAGCCTGTTTTATATTACCTTAGAAAAGCTTTGAAATTACTTTATTCTCTATGTCCTCTTTAATCTCCTCTGAATCTGTGTAAATTGGGAATCTTTTCACTAGAATATGAATCAGCTTTTCAACAATATCAGGAATGATGAAGTGCTTTATATTATTGTCCTGGAGGAGTGAGGTATTTCTGTCTGAACTCTTTAAGATTATTTTTTAATATCACTTAGTACTTTAATGTAATAATAATATTTTTTCTATCACTTAGTACTTTAATGTAATAATAATATTTTTTCTATTTTGTTTTACATTAACTTCATTCATATTTTTTACAATTCCATTTGTTTTAATATGGAGAGTTATTGCATCTAGTTTTTCAATTTATTTATTATTACCTAGAATAATGTTTTCAATAATTTTTCCATTATGGATTGTGCTTTTTATAGTTTATTTTTTTAACATTGTTTGTGTTAAAATTTTTTAACATTGATAGTGGGTAATACCATTAGTGGTTTGGCTCTTATTTGTAATTGTTTGACTTTTATTTTTCTAATTCATTTATGTTTGCTCAAAAATGGAAGTATTATGCTCCGGTCAATATCTTAATCTCTCCTCTTTAATTATATACGCCTAATGTCAAATAAGAATTTAAAATCTAAGTAAAAAATGATGAAACTTGAAAAAAGTATTAAAATATTTAAAATAAAATTAAGAAATCGATTAATTTGAATTAAACAAATAACCAACAAAGACATGTATAATTAAACAATGAAATTAATAATCAGAACTCAAAATTTTAAAATTTCTTCATACCTTGTGAAAGTTTAAAAATTAAATGAAATTATATAAAACAAATACTAGATGATGTGAAATTTATTGGTTGTATGGAAAAGTTAAAATCAATAAAGCAGATTCCAAAGTAAATTGTGTAGTCATAAGCAAATTTTATAATTTCAAAATAGCAATTCAAACATTAGGTTCACATTTCGAATTCAGCAAGAAGAAACTGAAATTTTTAAAATTGATAATGATTTACATTATAATGTAATTATATTACTTAATACAGCTCAGTTTACCAAAAAAATAAGAAGGAAATTTAATTATATATATATATATATATATATATATATATAATATATATATACATATATATATATATATATATATATATATATATATATATATATATATATATATATATATATATATATATATATATATATATATATATATATAATATATATATATATATATATATATATATATATATATATATATATATATATATATATATATATATATATATATATATATAAATATATATATATATATATATATATATATATATATATATATATATATATATATATATATATATATATATATATATATATATATATATATATATATATATATATTGTCACGATTCCTTATTACTCTTCACATTTTTATTCGTATTTACTTTTGAGTAAGCGCTCAAAAACAATTAAGTATAAGAATATTGTTCTTAGAGATGAAAACAAGGCTTTATATACTCCATACTCTAGATGGGAAATATTCATCGCGTAAAATGTCCTTATGCAGACATAACCCCAAAATGTTTGAAATGCCTTGAAGAACATCTGAGTCAGCAGTGCACAATGTCCAAAGAAATTTCTAAACATTTTGCTATGTGGAGCAAATAGTAGTTGAAATATAATTGAAACTACCTAATATCAATGATATTTATGCAAAGGCAGTATGAAAGCATGATACTCAAAACAAAAGCAACTAGAATGATATTCATGACGAACACATAACATAGAGTTGCAGAATTAAGAACTTTAATGAGCTTCAAATACTTTGGAATTTTTAAAATTGCCTAAAATATTCTGAACAGACCAGTTATCAAAAATGAAAATTGTGAATCTAATTTTTTATTTGTTATCAATTATTATATATAAAATATAACCATCCGTTAGACAAGATTATTTCAATTTCCTGGAAATTTTGCTTTGTGATATTCAAATAAATTTCGGATTAGAACGGTAATCATAGTCATATTGTTTTATTTATTTTATGTTTCCTTTGCAGAAATAAAAAAAAATTCTTAATGAATTAATGTAATTCCAATATTTTATTAGTAAATTTCTTTGCTAGAATTTTCTCGTGAATAAGGGAACTCTTTGAAGATGCATTACTTTCATTGCAATCTTTAAAAGTCATTGTACCTGTCTTGCTCCAAAAAAGTAACATAAGTATGAGCTTTGATATTTTCGCAGAATCGTGATTAATGGCATACCATCTATTGACGAACAAGACTGTTTTTAAGGGTATAAATTCTTTGTAAACGTCTTTTAATGGTCGAAATATGCCTCATAATGTGATAAGAAAATTCTGAATTTTTTCCTTTCAATTAAGAATATTAATTCAAGAACTGAAATTGTTTCGTTTATATCATGTTTAGCTTGTATAAATTAAGGAAATTTCTAAAAAAATTTCAATATTTTACTACCAGCATTTTATTAGTAAACATCTTTAGTAATATTTTCACAAATAAGTTTAAGCGTGTAATTTCGGTTTCTTTTCAAGCTTAGTCAAAAGCCAGTCTATCTGGTTTTAAAATAATTTAAACAAGTTGAATTAACCGTGAAATTTAAGTGGTAGCGATTGAAATGCTGCAACTAATTCAACAATAAGACTTTTTATGGGTATGCATTCATTACAAGGTCTTTTAAAAGTCAAAACACACACGGGCCTTACGGTATGCCAAGAAAATTCTAAATAACTTCTTTTCAATTATTTAAAAATATAATTTCAATATTTAGATGTTCAGCATTTAGAAAAACGCAAGATTATCAAAAATTAGGATATTAAATTTATATATGCCCTCATAAATTTCTAGCAATTTAGCATTGGGATGTTTCAGTACTTTGAAAGTTCCTCGCAAATGCTTTTCTTCTTTAATTTGTGTCATAATACCTGGTTAGTCATTGTTGAAAGAATTTAATTTATTTTTTGCAAAACTTATGGGATAAGTGAAATTATACGAGTAAATTTTCCGGTAAGGAATCGAGTGATTATTTTCTATAAAAATAAATTTGCATAATTTCTGCGACTTCTACCTAACTCATAAAATGTCTATTTTTATGAGTGTACATTTACTGCAAGGGTCTGTTAATAGTTGAAACGAGCCTCATAATACACTTAGATAATCCTGAATTTTTTTGTTTTAATTAAAATAATTATTTAAATAATTAGTTTTCCAGCATTTAAAAAAACTTTATATTATCATGAAATTTCAAAAATTAGAATATTCAGCTTATTCACTTATAAATTTTCAGAGAATTTGTAATGTTTCGACATTCAGAAAAATTTACGTAGATGCTTTTCATCGTTAATATGTCTCATAATACATTGTTTGTCAGAGTTCAAAAAGTTTAATTTATTCTGTATGCAACATATGAGAAAATTGATTATAAGAGTAGATGAGTAGATTTACAAAATTGCAGTCAAGTGTTTATTTTGTATGAAAACCATTGAACATATTGACTGGAATTTATACACAAAATTTTAATTAAATATTTTTAAGTTTTTTGCTTTTCACTGCTCAGTAATATAAGACACTCAGAAAATTCGCTTTTGGATTATTTTTAGAAATAACGGACATTAATGCACTTTTCTTGAAACGTTTCGTTTTATTGAAATAAAAAATATATTGGAAAAAATTTAAAAGAAATTTGTTCCTCATTTTGTTCAAAGAAATTAAAGCTATATTATAGAAATAACAAAATGATGAATATTTCCGATAAAAATATTATTTTCTGAAAATATTGGAAAGTTAGGTAAAATATCGTTGGTGTAGTAAAATTTACAATGTTCAATGTGACAGTAACAATTATTCTTAATGTGATAAGTGTTAAAATTTCAACCAAAATTTGAACACAAAAAGAAAAAAAACACCAAACAAATTTTTTGGTGGTTTTTACAAAGTAGATATCTAATAAATGTGTTTGTGTTACATTTATTTCTGGAAATATGATCATGGAAACACATTTTCACCAAATGTCTCAAAAAAGCTTGGAATGAAAGGGAATGCAGGGACCAATTCGAGAATCGGGGAAAATGTTTTTTCTGTAATATAAGTTTTACATTAAATACATGATGATTTTTAGTTTTATTGCTTTCATTATTAAATATTAGATAATTAAATTTTTCTGGAGATGACCGGACATAATGTAAATTATAAATTGTGTTTATTACATTCTTTGTAATAGCAAGGATTAGAGAATCTGGAAAAATATTGCTTCAATAACAACAGATGAAATAAACTGCTGAATCCTGTATATTCCTTGTCATACATATTTCTCATTTTATAACTGTCCTGAATTTTCTTGCCGATATTTTCACAAGCAAAAGGTCTGTGGGATGTCGCAAGAACAGCTTCCTATCCTACTGAAGACGATCGTTTCGATAGATTTTATCCTTCTAAATTATATTTCCACATACAGTAGTCTAAATTCACATGTTGTAAAGAGGAAGTAGTGTTGCAAGGCTCCTTTATACATCCGCTGAATACTTTCTTCCCGGCATTATTTACACAGATAGTAGGTCATATTCACATGTTGCAAAAGAGGAAGTGTAGCAATTCTTCTTTAACCATCCACTAAATACCATCCTTCCTCTCAGAGTACTTCCCGCAGTAAAGCAAGCGTCCTTATGTTGACGAAAAGAGGCAACTCAGGAAAACTCCAGTGCGCTCACGTGCGTATAGGATGAAACAGGAAAGCAGCATTCCGTTGTTTATCAGTTGTCAGAATCGAAACTAGGACCTTCCTGCCACTTTTTTTCAAGTCAATGATTACAGGTAACCCTCCTGTAACACGGTAGTTAGGTTCCTAGAAAATGCCGTGTTGTGTGAAATCGTGTTGTATGAGACCCAGAACTAGTACAAAAAGGGGGGTTACGTTCCAAAAACTTATTAAAAACAAATATTTGTTTTTAATTCGACATAAAGAACTTAATTTTTATTAAATAATAAATGTATATCCAACACAAAGTAAGAAAAAATATTTTAATCTAACGCAACCCTAATTTAATGAATTTATTCGCCGTCACTGCTCAGTACAATCAACCGAGAACGTTTTTTGGGTGGAACGATATCGCCTTCACTTTCAGAACTTTTTTCTCTATTTAAAGTTTTTGTATGTTTTCCCCTCTTAAAAAAGTCTGTAATCGAACTTTGCTGACAAGTTCTTACTAGGTCATTGTAAATTTCGCGGTATGGAGTTAAACAGTTTTGCAGCTCCCTTTTGAATTTTCGACTTCTTTCCGTGGAAGGGTCTGTTTTCAAGAAAAATGACTCGAGATTTTCCGCTAAGACTAGGCCTTCTTGTAATTCTTTTAATGTTAATTTCTTAACTGCACAATCTTCATCAGAGCTTATTTCTGATATTACATCGTCCTCAAAATCTATTTGATTTTCATCCAGGGATGCCGCCGACCGATAACAAGCTTTAACATTGGAACAAAACCGTGTTATAGGATGACGTGTTGTAGGAATTTTCCCGCAATTTACGAATCGTGTAATAGCGAAACCGTGTTATAAGATACCGTGTTATAAAAGGGTACCTGTACTTTCCCCAAAAGTTCATATTCGATGGAATTCAGTTGTTTTTAAAGCAAAGAA